>JBCEWC010006913.1:0-22239 GCA_038996855.1 Solanum aculeatissimum | reverse complement strand
GTGTTCAGAGGTTTATAGTTAATAACGAGTCTGGGAGAACCTCTTTCTTTCTCCGCTGCATTATTAACATAAAACGCGGAGCAACTCCAAGGAGATTTAGAAGGCCTTATAATTTTGTTTGCCAAAAGAGTATTAATTTCCTTTTTGCAAATTTCCATTAATTCATGATTCATTTGAATGGGCCTAGCTTTTGTGGAAATGACCTTTTCATTGAATCCATTAATATATGGTAAATCTACAATGTGGGCTTTTGCTGGCCCAAAAAGCATTTGGAAAATCTGAGCAAACTTCATGTTCAAAAGTCCTTTGGAGTTTGGCCGCAGGCTTACCCGAGTCGGAATCGGTCTTAACCCTATTAATAGGTCGGCTAGAGCCCGAGCAGGTCGAATCTTGATTCGCGGGCTGAACCGAAGACGATCACCTGGAAACCCGATTAATGGGTCGATCCAAGTCCAGATGGCGGGCCTACCCGAGTTGAAACCGGTCATAACCCTTTTAATGGATCGGCATGAGCACGAGCCGGTCGAATCTCGATTCGCGAGATGAACCAAACATGATCACCTAGAAACTCGATTAATGGGTCGGGCTGAGTCCGAATGATTCGAAACTCGATGCATGAGCCTACCCGAGTCTGAACCGGTCTTAAACTTATTAATAGGTTGGCCCGAACCGGAGACAATCGAATCTCGATTCACGGGCGAACCGAACACGATCACCTGAAAACCTGATTAATGGCACGGGCTGAGTCCGGACGGCTCAAAATCTGATGCGCGGGCCTACCTGAGTCTGAACCGGTCTTAACCCTATTAATGGGTCCGCCTGAGCCCGAGACGATCGAATCTCGATTCGCGAGACGAACCGAACACGATCACCTGGAAACTCGATTAATGGGGCGGGCCGAGTCTTGACTGCTCGAAACCCGATGCGCGAGCCTATCTGAGTCTGAACCGGTCTTAACCCTATTAATGGGTCGACCCGAGCCTGAGATGGTTGAATCTCGATTCGTGGGTCGAACTGAACATGATCACCTAAAAATCTGATTAATTGGTCGGGTCATGTCCGGATGGCTTGAAACCCGATGTGCGGGTCTACCCAAGTCCGAACCGGTCTTGCCCCTATTAATAGCCCGACCCGAGCCCGAGCCGATCGAATCTGGTTTAGACTCGGGTAGGCCCGCGCATCTGGTTTTGAGTAGTCCGGACTCGGCCCGGCCCATCAATCGAGTTTCCAGGTGATCGTGTTAGGTTCGTCCCACGTATCGAGATTTGACCATCTCGGGCTCGGGCCGGCCCATTAATAGGATTAAGATCGGTTAGGACTCAGGTAGGCCCGCACATCTGGTTCCGAGCCGTCCAGAATCGTCCAGCGCATTAATCGAGTTTCCACGTGATCGTGTTTTATTCGGCCCGCGAATCAAGATTCGACCGTCTCGGGCTCAAGCCGACCTATTAATAGGGGTTAAGACCAGATTGGACTCGGGAAGGCCCCGCACATCGGGTTTCGAGCCATCTGAACTCGGCCTGGCCCATTAATAGGGTTTCCAAGTGATCGTATTCAGTTCATCCCGCGAATCAAGATTCAACCGGTTCGGGCTCGGGCCGGCCCATTAATAGGGTTAAGATCGGTTCAAACTCGGGTAGGCCTGCGCATCAGTATTTTAGCCATCCGGACTCGGCCCGGCCCATTAATCATGTTTCCAAGTGAACGAGTTTAGTTCGACCCCCGAATCAAGATTCGATCGTCTTGGGCCCGGGCCGACCCATTAATAGGGTTAAGACCGGTTCGGACTCGGGTATTCTCGTGTATCAGGTTTTGAGCCGTTCGGACTCGGCCCAGCCCATTAATCGAGTTTCTAGGTGATCATGTTCGGTTCGGCCCGCGAATCAAGATTCGACCGGTTCGGACTCGGGCCGACCCATTAATAGGGTTAAAATCGGTTCAAACTCTGGTAGGCCCGTGCATCGGGTTTCGAGCCATCCAGACTCGGCCTGACCCATTAATCGTGTTTCTAGGTGATCGTGTTCAATTCGACCCCCGAATCAAGATTCGATCGTCTCGAGCTCGGGCCGACCCATTAATAGGGTTAAGACCGGTTTGGACTCAGGTATTCCCGCGTATCAGGTTTCGAGTAGTTCAGACTCAGCCCAGCCCATTAATCGGGTTTCTAGGTGATCATGTTCAGTTCGTCCCGCGAATTGAGATTCGACCATCTTGGGCTCGGGCCGACCCATTAATGGGATTAAGACCAGTTAGGACACGGGTAGGCCCGCACATCTGGTTTGGAGCCGTCCAGACTCGACCAGGCCCATTAATCGGGTTTCCTAGTGATCGTATTTGGTTCGGCCAGCGAATCGAGATTCGACTATCTCGGGCTCGGGCTGGCCCATTAATCGGGATAAGTTCGGTTTGGACTCGGGTAGGCCCGCGCATCGGGTTTTGAGCCGTTCGGACTCGGTTCGGCCCATTAATCAGGTTTTCAGGTGATCGTGTTCAGTTCGGCCCGCGAATCAAAATTGGACCGACTCGAACTCAGGCCGGCCCATTAATAGGGTTAAAATGGTTCAAACTCGGGTCGGCCTGCGCAGCGGATTTCGAGCATTCCAGACTCGGGTCGGCCCATTAATCGGGTTTCCAAGTGATCGTTTTCAGTTCGGCCCACGAATCGAGATTTGAATGGCTCAGGCTCGGGCCGGCCCATTAATAGGGTTAAGATCGGTTCAGACTCGGGTAGGCCCGCTCATCGGGTTTCGAGTTGTCCGGACTCGGCTCGACCTATTCATCGTATTTCAAGGTGATCGTGTTTGGATCAGCCCGCGAATCAAGATTCGGTCGGCTCGGGATCGAGCCGACCCATTAATAGGGTTAAGAATGGTTCAGACTCGAGTAGGCCCGCGCATCGGATTTTTAGCAGTTCGGAGTCGGTCTGACACCTTAATCAGGTTTCTACGTGATCGTGTTCAGTTTGGCCCGTGAATCGAGATTCGACCGTCTCTGGCTCGGGACGGCCTACAAATAGAGTTAAGACCAGTTCAGACTCGGGTAGGCCTACGCATCAGGTTTAGCCTTCCGGACTCGGCTCGACCAATTAATCGTGTTTCCTGGTGATCATGTTCGGTTCGGCCCACGAATCGAGTTTCGACTGTCTCGGGCTCGGGCCGACACATTAATAATTTAAGATCGATTCAGACTCGGGTAGGCCCGCGCATCGGGTTTCGAGCCGTATGGACTTGGCCCGGCCCATTAATCGGTTTTCTAGGTGATCGTGTTCGGTTCGATCCGCGCATTGAGATTTGACCTGCTCGAGCTCGGGCCAGCCCATAAATAGAGTTAAGACAGGTTCAGACTTGGGTTTCAAGCCGTCCAGACTCGGCACGGCCCATTAATCGAATTTCCAGGTGATCATTTTTTGTTTGGCCAATGAATCGAGATTCGACCGATTCGGGCTCGGGCAGGCCCATTAAAAGGGTTAAGAACGGTTTGGACTCGTGTAGGCCCGCGCATCGGGTTTCGAGCTGTCCGAACTCGGCCTGACCCATTAATCGAGTTTCCTGGTGATCGTGTTTGGTTCGGCCCGCGAATCGAGATTTGACCGGTTGGAGCTCGGGCTGCCCATTAATAGGGTTAAGATCGGTTCGGACTCGGGTAGGCCCGCGCATTGGGTTTTGAGACGTCCGGACTCGGCCCGACATATTAATCGGGTTTGTACGTGATTATTTTTGGTTTGGCCTACGAATCGAGATTCGACCGGCTCTGCCTAGGGTCGACCCACTAATAGGGTTAAGACTGGTTCAGACTCGGGTAGGCCTGCGCATCGGGTTTCTAGCCATCTGTACTAGACTCAACTCATTAATCGGGTTTCCTGGTGATCGTGTTTGGTTCGGCCTGCAAATCGAGATTTGACCGTCTCGGGCTTCGGCCAACCTATTAATAGGGTTAAGATTGGTTCAAACTCGAGTTGGCACGCACATCGGATTTCAAGCCGTCCGGACTCAGCCCGGCCCATTAATTGGATTTCCAAGTGATCGTGTTCGGTTCGGTCCGCGAATCAAGATTCGACCATCTCGGGCTCGAGCCGACCCATTAATAGGGTTAAGACCGATTCAGACTCGGGTAGGCCCGCGTATTGGATTTCGAGCTGTCCAGAATCGACCCGACCCATTAATTGGGTTTCTATGTGATCGTGTTCGGTTCGGTCCGCGAATTGAGATTCGACCGTCTCGGACTCGAGCCGACCCATTAATAGGGTTAAGACCGGTTCAGACTTGGGTAGGCCCGCATATCGGATTTCGAGCCATCCGGATTCGACCCGACACATTAATCAGGTTTTCATGTGATCGTGTTCGGTTCGGTCCGCGAATCAAGATTCGACCGTCTTGGGCTCGGGCCAGCCCATTAATAGGCTTAAGACCGGTTCATACTCGGGTAGGCCCGTGCATCGGGTTTTGAGCCATCCAGATCGACCTGACCCATTAATCAGGTTTCCAGGTGATCGTGTTCGATTCGGCCCGCGAATCAAATTTTTATCGTCTCAGGCTCGGGCCGGCCCATTAATAGGTTAGGACCAGTTCGGACTCGAATAGGCCCGCACATCGGGTTTCGAGCCATCCGAACTCTGCCTGGCCTATTAATAGGGTTTCTAGGTGATCGTGTTCAATTCGGCCCGCGAATCGAGTTTCGACTGTCTCGGGCTCGGGCCGACCCATTAATAGGGTTAAGATCAGTTCAGACTCCGGTAGACCCGCGCATCGGGTTTCGAGCCATCCAAACTTGGCCCAACCTATTAATCGGGTTTCTAGGTGATCGTTTCCAATTCAGCCCACGAATCGAGATTCGACCGATACGGGCTCGGGCTGACCCATTAATAGTGTTAAGACTGGTTCGAACTCGGGTAGGCCCGAATACGATCACCTGGAAACCCGGTGAAGGGGTCGGTCCGAGTCCGAACGGCTCAAAATGAGATGTGTGGGCCTATCCGAGTTTGAACTGGTCTTAACCCTATTAATGGGCCGGCCCGAGGATGAGACGGTCGAATCTCGATTCACGTGCAGAATCGAACACGATCACCTGAAAACCCGATTAATGGGTTTGGCTGAGTTCAGACGGCTCAAAACCCGATGCGCGGGGCTACCCCAGTTCGAACCAGTCTTAACCCTATTAATGGGCCAGCCCGAGCACGAGACAGTCGAATCTTGATTCGCGGACCGAATCGAACATGATCACCTGAAAACCCGATTAATGGGTCGGGCCAAGTCCGAACGGCTCAAAACCCGATGGGGGGTAATACCCGAGTCTGAACCGGTCTTAACCCTATTAATGGGCCAGCCCGAGCCTGAGACGGTCGAATCTTGATTCGGGGGTCGAACTGAATACGATCACCTAGAAACACGATTAATGGGTCGGGCTGAGTATGGATGGCTCGAAACCCGATGTACGGGCCTACCCGAGTTTGAACCGGTCTTAACGCTATTAATGGGCTGACCCGAGCCCGAACCGGTTGAATCTCGATTCGTGGGCCGAACCGAACATGATCACCTGGAAACCCTATTAATGGGATGGGCAGATTCTGGACGGCTCGAAACCAGATGTGCGGGCCTACCCGAGTCCAAACCAGTCTTAATCCTATTAATGGGTTGGCCCGAGCCCGAGATGGTCGAATCTTGATACGCGGGACGAGCCTAACACGATCACCTAGAAACTCGATTAATGGGGCGGGCCGAGTCTGGACTGCTAAAAACCCGATGCGCGGGCCTACTCGAGTCCGAACCAGTCTTAACCATATTAATGGGTCATCCCGAGCAAGAGATGGTTGAATCTCGATTCATGTGCCGAACCGAACATGATCACCTGGAAACCCAATTAATGGGCCAAGCCGAGTCCGAACGGCTCGAAACCCGATGTGCGAACCTACCCGAGTCTAAATCGGTCTTAACCCTATTAATGGGCCGGCTCAAGCTCGATCCCGAGCCGTTCGAATATCGATTCGTTGGCCGAACCAAAAATGATTACCTTGAAATCCAATTAATGGACCGTGCCGAGTCCGGACAGCTCGAAACCCGATGCGCAGGCCGACCTAAGTCTAAACCGGATTTAACCCTATTAATGGGTCGGCCCAAGTTTGAGTCGGTCGAATCTCGATTTGCGGGCCAAACTTAACAAGATCACCTGGAAACCTGATTAATGTGTCGGACCGAGTCTCGACGTCTCGAAACCCGATGCGCCAGCCTACCCGAGTCCCAACCGGTCTTATCCCTATTAATGGGCCGGCCCGAGCCTGAGACAGTCGAATCTCGAATCGCTGGCCGAACCAAACATGATCACCTGGAAACCCAATTAATAGGCCGGGCCGAGTCTGGACGCCTCGAAACCAGATGCGCGGGCCTACCCGAGTCCTAACCGATCTTAATCCTATTAATGGGTTGGCCCGAGCCCGAGATGGTCGAATCTCGATTCGCGGGACGAACCGAACATGAGCACCTGGAAACTCGATTAATGGGCCAGGCCTAGTCCGAACTGCTCAAAACCCGATGCGCGGGGCAGCCCGAGTCTGAACCAGTCTTAACCCTATTAATGGGCCGGGCTGAGTACTAGACGGTCGAATCTCGATTCGCGGGCCTAACCGAATATGATCACCTGGAAACCCGATTAATGGGTCGGGCCGAATCCGAACGGCTCAAAACCCGATGCGCAGGTCTACCCGAGTCCGAACCGATCTTAACCCCTATTAATAGGTTGGCCTAAGCCCGAGACGGTCGAATCATGATTCGCGGGCCGAACCGTACACGATCACCTGGAAACCTGATTAATGGGTCAAGCTGAACTGAACACGATCACCTGGATACCCGATTAATAGGCCGGGCTGAGTCCGGATGGCTCGAAACCCGATGCGCGGGCCTACCCAAGTCTGAACCAGTCATAACCCTATTAATGGGTCAGCTCGAGCCCGAGCCAGAGATGGTCAAATCTCGATTTGCGGGCCAAACTGAACACGATCACCTGGAAACCTGATCAATGGACCGGGCCGAGTTCGGACGGCTCGAAACCCGATGCGCAGGCCCACCCGATTCTAAACCGGTCTTAACCCTATTAATGGGCCGGATCGAGCCTGAGACGGTCGAATCTCAATTCGCGGGCTGAACCGAACACGATCACCTGGAAACCCGATTAATGGGCCGGGCCGAGTCCGAGACGGTCGAATCTAGATTCGCAGGCCGAACCAAACACGATCACCTGGAAACCCGACTAATGGGCCGGGCCGAGTTCGGATGGCTCAAAACCCAATGCGCGAGCCTACCCAAGTCTGAACCGGTCTTAACCCTATTAATGGGCCGGCTCGAGCCCGAGATGGTCTAATCTCAATTTGTGGGCCGAACCGAACACGATCAAATGGAAACCCGATTAATGGGCCAGGCCGAGTCCGAACGGCTCGAAACCAGATGCGCGGGCCTACCTGAGTCCGAACCAATCTTAACCCTATTAATGGGCCGACCCGAGCCTGAGATGGTCGAATCTCGATTCGCAGGCCGAACCTAACACAATCACCTGGAAACCCGATTAATGGGCCAAGCCGAGTCCAGATGGCTCGAAACCCGATGCGCGGTTCTACCCGAGTCACAACCGGTCTTAACCCTATTAATGGGTCTGTCAGAGCTGGTTGAATCTTGATTCGCGGGCTGAACCAAACACGATCACCAAAAAACTTGATTAATGGACCGGGCCGAGTCCGGGCAGCTCAAAAGCCGATGTGCGGGCCTACCCGAGTCTGAACCAGTGTTAACCCTATTAATGGGTCGGCCCAAGCACGAGACGGTTGAATCTCGATTCGCAGGCCGAACCTAACACAATCACTTTGAAACCCAATTAATGGGTCGGGCCGAGTCCGGATGGCTCGAAACCCGATGCACGGGCCTACCCGAGTCTGAATTGTCTATACCCAATTAATGGGCCGGCCCGAGCCTGAGATGGTTGAATCTCAATTCATGGCCCGAATCGAACACCATCACCTGGAAACCCGATTAATGGGCCAGGCCGAGTCCGGACGGCTCAAAACCCGATGCGCGGGCCTACCCGAGCCTGAACCGGTCTTAACCCTATTAATGGGTCGGCACGAGCCCGAGCCGGTCGAACATCGATTCACAGGCCGAACCAAATACGATCACCTGGAGACCTAATTAATGGGTCGGGCCGAGTCCGAATGGCTCGAAACCCGATACGTGGACCGACCCGAGTCTGAACCGGTCTTAACCCTATTAATAGGCCAGCCCGAGCTCGAGACGGTCGAATCTCGATTCTCATACCGAACCGAACACGATCACCTGGAAACCCGATTAATGGGTCGGGCCGAGTCTGGATGGCTCGAAACTCGATGCGTGGGCCTACCCGAGTCCAAACCAATCTTAACCCTATTAATGGGCCGGCTCGAGCCCGAGCCCGAGACGGTCGAATCTTGATTCACGGGCCGAACCAAACACAATCACCTGGAAACCCGATTAATAGGCCGGCTCGAGTCCGAATGGCTCGAAACTTGATGTGAGGGCCTACCCGAGTCCGAGCCGGTGTTAACCCTATTAATGGGACGGCCCGAGCCCGAGCCGATCGACACTACAAAAAAATGCTCAATAGTGAAGGGAAAACAGGTCCCTAAAAGTGAGTTTATGGTCCCAAAAGATCAATATCGACCAGAAAGTCTGGTCACCACCCCGTCCCTACTGCCTCCTTCGCTAACGGTCATTAAGGATGAGATGGATTGACTGGTCCTTAAAATGTATTTGTGACCGGTGCATAACTAGTCCTTAATTTATTTTAGGGATCATATTTCTGGTCCCTGGTTAGCAAAAACCTGGTCCTAAAAGAACTTTTAGGGACTATATTTGTTGGTCCTTACGTAGATCAATTAGTGTTTAAAGAATTTCAATGACCAATTTGCTGGTCCTAAAAATCATATTTGGACATTTACAATAATAAATTTTGGTGCCTATATATATATATATATATTTATTTATTTTTTTAAACATGCATGTAGAATTATCGTAACCTTGCTTTCAAATATTAATATATATAAATACGCAACATAATACATCATTCACGTCATTATTTATACAACTTCATAGGAAAAGGCAAAAAAGAACTAACATTCTCTATCAAATATTACAAATGTAGATGTTGTATTGATTTCCAGATTCAAGATTATCTTTTCCATTCTCACTAGCATAGAATGGAACCCAACCTTCAGTAATAGCATCCCAATTATCTCCAAGAACAACATCAAGAAGGAAATCAAAAGTGGCAGTTTGAGTGATGGCGGAGGTGAGGTGGTCCTTCTAAAGAGTGTCTGGTTTTCCTCTGCATAATGCAAAGAACGAAGGATGAGTTCCAGAATGAAAAACTCACAGGCCTTAGCAAGAAAAATGGGTGTTTCAATGGAGACCATGTGGAACTCCCTGTTAAACTTCATAATGAGGAACCAATCAAAGAAATCACAGGATAAACATTATTCTTCCAAAAACAACAAATTCCATATAGTGTCAAAATGTTGAGTACTCAAGAGAACATCTCAATGAAGCCTCAGAAGGTAAGAAGTGCTACTTGCTTCATATTTTCACATAGATATATAGATAAACCAGTTACATATACAATTTCTCGAATCTTGTGCAATCTTCTGTGGTATTCTCCCTGTGCCAAAAAGGACTTACTCTGACAAAACCTTCACCACCAGGTCTGAAACCACTGCCTGGAGTAGTAATGACATGAGTCTTCTCAAGTATCTCGCTAAAAACCTGCATATACCTTGTAACCTAGTGAGTTAAATGTATCCATTATGATTTGTGTGTTCTCTTTATAGTAAGCAACCACATCCATCATGGCTTGGATGCAATACGACACACGTTCAAAGTGATGTCACTAAGCGAATGGGGAGATGAGCAAATGATGAAAATGACCTTGAAACCATCAGGTGAAAGGCAAGTCAGACCGCTTGCTTGAGCAATGTTGGATGCACCATTGAAGCTCGTACAAATAATGCGATTGAAGTCTTTTGCTACAGGAAATCCATCAGAATGTAGGAGTGCTTTGGGAATTTAAGTCCACCCTAAACGAACTCCAGTGAACCCAGCATACTTCAAAAATAATGAAACCTCAATGGCAACCTGCAAATCCAGTACAATATGCTTACTGAATCACATGAAATTTAGAATGTAAGAATTGCGAAAAAAATATTGTATATCAGGGTAAAGAGAAAAAGCAGCACAATAAAAGTCAAATAAAAAATTTACAACAATAAGAGAAAAAGCTTTGAAACTTCTACTAAAAGACAATTGTGTGAGCAGGAAGGAAAAGGATCAAAAGAAATCCCTGGAATTAATAAGGAGATAAAAAGAACTTGGACAGAATAGACTTGAGATAACTTTACTACAGACTTCCAATGAAAGAGTAGGGGATGAAGATGAATTAGACGACCATGAGCTCAGTCAACCACAACAAAAGAAAGGTAAGGACCAGGAAGGGAATTAAATGAAATAGTAACATCGAATTGCATGAATGATAATAAACCAAGTAAAAGTCTAAATAGAATTGTCCCATGGCATTTTTCCCATGAGTATGTAGGAAAGGGAAAATTCTACCAAATATAAAAATGTCATAGAGGATATGTAAGAAATAGCTGCACATGTGAGAAAAAAAAGTGTGAGTATAGTGATACAAGATACAAATAAGTTTTCCAAAACCATGAAGATCTGCATTCAGCCATGCTTTGGTCCAACATTTAACCCATACTTGTTTAGCATGATTATGATAAGCTAACCAATGGAAAACAAGATGAGGTCTTTGTTGCTTGCCCAATCTACTTTTTCTCTAACTTCTCTATCCTTTTTGAAGCAAGTCAAGCGGTGATGGAAATTTTTCCGATTGTATTTAGTCTATTAATTGGAGAGAAAAATAGACGTGCAAAGACTAGAAAGAATAGCCATAATATTTGACTACATTTTTGGACACCCTAGTATGTTATTCACAAACAATATTAAGTTAACTAAAGAAACTAGTGTGGGTGTTAACCAAAAGTTGAACTATGAAGATTACTGGAGAGAGTAACAATTCAAGAATTAAGATTTTTAACAAGGTATACGCATCTAAGGGTGTGCCCTAATGGTAAATGAAGTGGGCTAAGAATCCTGAGTTCTCATGCTGCAAATACATTTGTCAATTGATGTAAAACTATGATGATTGAAGGAACTTTCTAAGAAAAAAATCAATAAAACTAATTTTGTGGTGCATGATGATTGAAAGTATTTAAAGAGAATGAGGTAGATCTAAAATCACACAAAAAGAAGTCTAAAAGAATAAAAAATTCCTTCGAATCCATCTTCCATGTAAATTCAGCAGAGAGTCTACGTGCAATGTAAGCAAAACATATATATATATATATAAGTTTGGAATTAAGCTCAGTCATGAGGGTAAGCATACATTAGGCCAATTTACTAGGGGTCTTTTTAGTTTGTTAGAGAATTGAGTCTCAATATAAAATATAGAGAACTTCTACTATTTGAGACCCACAAATTATTAAATAATAGAACGAAATAAGTCCAAATAGATCTAGATGAATACTGTGAATGCATACACCAACTTTAAGTCGAATGGAAATGAGGTATGCTTGTAATGGGATTAAAAGGAGTAATGGCAGTAGATGGATCATTGTAGTAGCAACGTATCAATAAGCAACAACTAACAAACTGATACATAGACATTATGAGTTTGTCATCCATAATATATTGTTACATGCTACAGGGGTTTGACCAAATGATAGTAGAAGCTTTTATGAAAAAAAAGTAAAGCACATAATTTGGACTTACCTCTTTGGATCCAGGAATCTCAAAGATAGAGTTTGAACTGTCATCACATATATACATAGCATATGCAGAATCATAAACAAGGATTGAGCCATTGCTTTAGCAAATTACACCGATTTAGTCAGTTGCTCCCTTGATGCTGCCGAACCAGTTGGATTATTAGGTGAATAGAAAAATATAATATCTGTGCGAGGAACACTGGATAAGTAAGGAAAGAACTCATTTTCTGGAGTAAATCTCATGTATGCAATATTCCCATACTTCTCCACATACTTCTGATACTGATCAGTTTGACTTGTAATAATACTCGAGTCCACATAAGTCGGATATGATGGATTTTGCACAATCATTGTCACATTAGACCCAAAGAGAACCTGAAGTCGAGATATGTCACTTTTGGCACCATCAGACACAAATTTTCATAGATAACAACAAAAGGGAAACTAATAATTCATAATATAAAAACTTGGGAAAACACAAACTCGTACCAAAAAGATTAATTTTTTTATTGATACAAATAAAATTCATGAATCATAACTGAAAATGACGTTACACCTCAAAACCCCATTTAGTCAAATAACCTACTGCAAGTGGATGCTTATCATGGTTAAATGAAGAAGATCATAGTGTTGAAATAGATGAAAATATGAAAATTTCTTCCATTTTGAGAAACCACTGATGTAATGTTATGAGTCTCCAAGCTTATCGGTAGATTACACAAATATCAAAGATTCATAACTCACCTATTATAGAATAACTATAAATCTCATCCACAAGTGGAGTTTTCAGGTTGTGAATAAATGAAATTAGAGAAGGCTAAAATTATAGATCAGAAAACTAAAAAAATTATAATATTTCTTAAGTATAATCCCAAAATGTAGTTTCTCTCTTCTTTAAAATTCTATCCGTTTGAGTATAATGAGAAACCACAATGCTCTGCTCGATATCAGTCTTGGGAGGGAAAATCTGAAACTGAATTATCCCCATCTTAGCTTTTTCAACTCATGTAAGACCACCTGAGGCATGACTCACCTTCTTGTCAAAAACTAAACCTTTAACCAACTCAGTTTCATCAATAGTACCTCCCGATTACTTTACAATTTTAATATTCCTCAGATCGACAATCTCTTATTTTTCAGGGTCCACAACAGAAAGCATAAAATCACAGCTAAAAGAGCTAAAAGAGTGGAGTATTGTGACACTACCTTACTGTCAAGTGTCGTGCTTGTTGATTTCATAAGGGAATCACAATCAGTGAGCTCAGTCGAAAAGGCCATGGTAGTGAGAACTTCAACGACCTCTGTAGATGCCATATGCAGAGAATCAAAAACAATAGTAGGGTAAATACCAGTGGAAAGAAGTGAAAGAAACTATTTCAATAATGCACCGACAATAACAACAACTGTGGTGGTTCCATCTCCAGCGATGACATCATGCGACTCGGATAACTCAACGAGAAACTTAGCAGTGGGTTAAAGGCCTTTATTTTTTTAAGAATGGTAGCTCCATCGTTGGTTATAATAACCCTAGAGAAGAGTTTCGGTTCTGGACAAATTCAGTAAGAAGTGTTGATAGATTATGATTTTGGGATTTATGAGTTTCGAAAGAGAGGTTTAGGGTTTTCAAGTCTTTTTGAGAGGTAGAAACAAAAAATTGTGAAAATATTCTTTTAATATTTTCATTTTCATTTTCTTTAATAAAAACTAAATGGCGTGAGTATTAAGGACCAGATTGGCAACATGTTTAAGAACCAGATCAAGTACCGTCGCTAAAAAAAATGATAAAATTGAGAACTAAGGACAAGAAATAAAAATCGTCCCTATATAAAGACCTTTAAGGACGAGTTTTTTCACCCATCGCTAAATGTTCATCTTTAATAAGTCTTTTTCTTGTAGTCCGGATCTCGATTCGCGGACCAAACCGAACACGATCAACTAGAAACCCGATTAATGGGTCGGGCCGAGTCTGAACAGCTCAAAACCCGATGCGCGGGCCTACTCGAGTCTGAACCGGTCTTAACCTTATTAATGGGCCGGCCCGAGCCCGAGACGGTCGAATCTCAATTCGCGGCCGAACCGAACACGATCACCTGGAAACCCGATTAATGGGCTGGCCCGAGTCTGGATAGGTCAAAACCCGATGCGCGGGCCTACCCGAGTCTGAATCGGTCTTAACCCTATTAATGGGTTGGCCCGGGCCCGAGGCAGTCAAATCTTGATTCGCGGACCGAACCGAACACGATCACCTAGAAACCCGATTAATGGGCAGGGTCGATTCCGAACGGCTCGAAATCCGATGTGCGGGCCTACCCAAGTACGAACCAGTCTTAACCTTATTAATGGTCCAGCCTGAGCCCGAGATGGTCGATTCTCAATTCGCGGGCCAAACCGAACACAATAACCTGGAAACCCGATTAATGGGCTGGGCTGAGTCTGGACGACTCAAAACTTGATGCGCGGGCCTACCCGAGTCCGAGCCGGTCGAATCACGATTTGCGGGCCAAACCAAACATGATCACCTGGAAACCTGATTAATGGGTCGGGCCGAGTCTGGACGGCTCTAAACCTGATGCGTGGGCCTACCCGAGTCTGAACCGGACTTAATCCTATTAATGGGTCGGCCTGAGCCCGAGACGATCAAATCTCAATTTGCGGGCCAAACCGAACATGATCACCTGGAAACCCGATTAATTGGTCGGGCCGAGTATGGACAGGTCGAAACCCGATGCGCGGGCCTACCTGAATCTGAACCGGTCTTAACCCTATTAATGGACCGACCCGAGCCAGAGACGGTAGAATCTCGATTCGCAGGCCGAATCGAACACGGTCAATTGGAAACCCGATTAATAGGGCAGGCCGAGTCCGGACGGCTCGAAACATGATGCGCGAACCTACCAGAGTCCGAACAGGTCTTAACCCTATTAATGGGCCGACCAGAGCCCGAGCCAGTCGAATCTTGATTCGCGGGCCGAACCGAATACAATCACTTGGAAACCCGATTAATGGGCCGGGCCAAGTTCGGATGGCTTGAAACCCGATGCGCAGGACTACCCGAGTCCGTACCGGTATTAACCTTATTAATGGGTCAGCCCGAGCACGAGCCAGTCGAATCTCGATTCGTGGTCCAAACTGAACATGATAACCTGAAAAACTGATTAATGGGCTGGGCCGAGTTCGGATGGCTCGAATACCGATGAGCGGGCCTACCCAAGTCCGAACCGTTCTTAACCCTATTAATGGACCGACCTGAGCTCGAGACGGTCGAATCTCGATTCGCGAGCCAAACCAAACATGATCACCTGGAAACTTGATTATTGGGCTGGGCTGAGTCTGGATGGCTCAAAACCCGATGCGCGGCACTACCCGAGTCCGAACCGGTCTTAACCCTATCAATGGGCTGGCCCGAGCTTGAGCCGGTCAAAGCTCGATTGGCGGACCAAACTGAACACGATCACCTAGAAACCCGATTAATGGGCCGGGCCGAGTTTGGATGACTCGAAACCTGATGCGCAGGCCTACTCGAGTCTGAACCGGTTTTAACCCTATTAATGGGTCGGCTCGAGCGCGAGATGATCGAATCTCGATTCACGGACCGAACCGAACACGATCACCTGGAAACATGATTAATGGGCCGGGCCGAGTCCGGACGGCTCAAAACCCGATGCGCGGGCCTACCTGAGTCAGAACCGATCTTAACCCTTTTAATGGGCCGACTCGATCCCGGGACGGTCGAATCTCGATTTGCGGCCGAACCGAACATGATTACCAAGAAACTCGATTAATGGGCCGGCCCGTGAAACCCGATGCTCGGGCCTACCCGAGTCCGAACTGGTCTTAACCCTATTAATGGGTTGGCCCGAGACAGTCAAATCTCGATTCACGGACCAAACCGAACACAATCACCTGGAAACCCGATTAATGGGCAGGGTCGATTCCAGAGGGCACGAAATTCGTTGCACGAGCCTACCCGAGTCCGAACCGGTTTTAACCCTATTAATGTGCTAGCCCGAGCCCGAGACGGTCAAATCTCGATTCACGGACCAAACCGAACACAATCACCTGGAAACCAGATTAATGGGCAGGGTCGATTCCAGAGGGCTTGAAATTCGATGCACGGGCCTACCCGAGTCCGAACTGGTTTTAACCCTATTAATGTGCCAGCCCGAGCCCGAGATGGTCGAATCTCGATTCACGGAATGAACCAAACACAATCATCTAGAAACCTGATTAATGGGCGGGGTCGAGTTCGGATGGCTCGAAATCCGATGCGCGGGCCTACCTGAATCTGAACTGGTCTTAATGCTATTAATGGGCCAGCCCGGGCTGATGTAATCTCGATTCACGGACCGAATCAAACACGATCACCTAGAAACCCGATTAATGGGCCTGGCCGAGTTTGGATCGCTCGAAACCCAATGAGCGGGCCTACCTGAGTCCGAACCGATCTTAACCCTATTAATGGGCCGGCCCGATCCCGAGACGGTCGAATCTTGATTTTCGGTCGAACCGAACACGATCACCTGGATACACAATTAATGGGTCGGGCTGAGTCCGGACGGCTCAAAACCTTATGCGCGGGCCTACATGAGTCCGAACCGATCTTAACCCTATCAATGAGCCAGCCCGAGCCGGTCGAATCTCGATTCACTGACCGAACCGAACATGATCACCTAGAAACCTAATTAATGGGTCGGGCCGAGTCCGGACGTCTCGATACCTGATACGCGGGCCTACCCGAGTCTGAACCAGTCTTAACCCTATTAATGGGCCGACCCAAGCCCGAGATAGTCGAATCTCGATTCGCGGCAGAACCTAACACGATCACCTGGAAACCCGATTAATAGGCCGGCCCGAGTCTGGATGGCTCAAAACCCGATGCACGGGCCTACCCAAGTCCGAACCGGTCTTAACCCTATTAATGGGCTGGCCCAAGCCCGAGACGGTCAAATATCGATTCACGGAATGAACCGAACACGATCACCTGGAAACCCAATTAATGGGCAGGGTTGATTTTGGATAGCTCGAAATCTGATGCGCGAGCCTACCCGAGTCCGAACTGGTCTTAACCTTATTAATGGTCCGGCCTGAGTCCGAGATGGTCGATTCTCGATTCACGGGTCAAACCGAACACGATAACCTGGAAACTGAATTAATGGGCTGGACTAAGTCCGTACGGCTCAAAAACGAATGCGCGGGCCTACCCGACTTCGAACTGGTCTTAACCATATTAATGGACCGGCCCGAGTCGGAGCCGGTCGAATCACGATTCGCGGGACAAATCGAACACAATCACTTGGAAACCTGATTAATGGGTCAGGCCGAGTCTGGACGGCTTTAAACCCAATACGCGGGCCTACCTGAGTCTGAACCGGTCTTAACCCTATTAATGGGTTGGTCCGAGCCAGAGACGATCAAATCTCAATTCGTGGACCGAACCGAACACGATCACCTGAAAACCCAATTAATGGGCCGAGCCGAGTCTGGACTGGTCAAAACCCGATGCGCGAGCCTACCTAAGTCCGAACCAGTCTTAACCCTATAATGGGCCGAACCGAGCCTGAGACGGTCGAATCTCGATTCGCGGGCCAAATCGAACACGATCACTTGGAAACCCGATTAATAGGCCTGGCCGAGTCCGGACGGCTCAAAACATGATGCGCGGGCATACCCGAGTCCGAACCGATCTTAACCCTATTACAGGGCTGGCCCGAGCCCGAGACGGTTGAATCTCGATTCACGGACCGTACCGAACACGATCACTAGGATACCCGATTAATGGGTCGGGTCAAGTCCAGACGGCTCGAAACCTGATGCGCGGGCCTACCCGAGTTCGAACCGATCTTAACCCTATTAATGGGTCAACTCGAGCCCGAGACGATCGAATCTCGAATCGCGGGCCGAACCGAACATGATCACCGAGAAACCCGATTAATGGGCTGGGCTGAACCGGTCTTAATCCTATAATGGGCTAGCCCAAGCCCAAGCCCGAGCCCGAGACGGTCGAATCTCGATTCGTGGATCGAACCGAACACGATCACCTGGAAACCTTATTAATGGATCGGGCCGAGTCCGGACGGCTTGAAACCCGATGCGCGGGCCTACCTGAGTCCGAATTGGTCTTAACCCTATTAATGGGCCGGCCCGAGCCCGAGACGGTCGAATCTCAATTCACGGACCAAGCCGAACACGATCACGTGGAAACCCAATTAATGGCCCGAGCCGAGTCCGGATGGATCGAAACCCGATGCGAGGGCCAACCCGAGTCCGAACCGATCTTAACCTATTAATGGGCCAGCCCGAGCCGATCGAAACATGATTCGTGGACCGAACCTAACATGATCACCTAGAAACTCGATTAATGGGTCGGGCCGAGTCTGGACGGCTCAAAACCCGATGTGCGTACCTACTCGAGTCCGAATAGGTCATAACCCTATTAATGAGCTGGCTCGAGCCCGAGCCAGTCGAATCTCGATTCACGCGTCAAACCGAACACAATCACCTGGAAACCCAATTAATGGGCCGGGTCGAGTCCAGATGGCTCGAAACCCGATGCGCGGGCTACTCGAGTCTGGACCGGTATTAACCCTATTAATGGGATGGCCCGAGCCGGTCGAATCTCGATTCGCGGGATGAACAGAACACGATCACCTGGAAACCCGATTAATAGGTCGGGCTGAGTCCGGATGGCTCGAATTTTGATGCGCGGGCCTACCCGATTTTGAATCGTTCTTAACCCTATTAATGGGTCGGCCCGAGCCCCGAGACGGTCGAATCTTGATTCGTGTGCCGAATCGAACACGATCACCTCGAAACTTGATTACTGGGTCGGGCTGAGTCCGGACGGCTCAAAACTCAATGCGCGGGCCTACTCAAGTCCGAACCGGTCTTAACCCTATTAATAAGCCGGCCCGAGCCTGAGCCGATCAAATCTGGATTCATGGACCGAACCGAACACGATCACCTAGAAACCCGATTAATGGGCCGGGCTGAGACCGGACAGCTCGAAACTTGATGCGCGGGCCTACCCGAGTCCAAACCGGATTTAACCCTATTAATGTGCCGGCCCGAGCACGAGATGGTCGAATCTCGATTCGCGGACCGAACAGAACACGATCACCTGGAAACCCGATTAATTGGCAGAGCCGAGTCCGGATGGCTTGAAACCCGATGCGCGGGATTACCCGAGTCTGAATCGGTCTTAACCCTATTAATAGGCTGGCCTGAGCCCGAGACGGTCGAATCTCGATTCGCGGCCGAACCGATCAAGATCACTTGGAAACCCGATTAATGGGTCGGCCCAACTTTGGACTGCTCAAAACTCGATGCGCGGGACTACCCGAGTCCGAATCGGTCTTAACCCTATTAATGGGTTGGCCCGAGCCCGAGACGGTCAAACCTCAATTCGCGAACCGAACCGAACACGATCAACTGGAAACCCGATTTATGGACAGGGTCGATTCTGAACGGCTTCAAATTTGATGCGCTGGCCTACCCGAGTCCAAACTGGTCTTAACCCTATTAATGGGTTGGCCCGAGCCCGAGCCGGTCAAATCTTGATTCAAGTGCCAAACCAAACACGATCACCTGGAAACCCGATTAATGGGTCGGGTCGAGTTCGGACGGCTCGAAATCTGATGCGGGGGCCTACCCGAGTCCGAACTGTTCTTAACCCTATTAATATGTCGGCCGAGGCCGAGCCGGTCGAATCTCGATTCGCTGGCCAATCCGAACACTATCACCTGGAAACCAGATTAATGGGCCGGGCCCGAGACTGAACCGGTCTTAACCCTATTAATGGGCCTGCCCGAGCTCGAGCTCGATCCGGTCGAATCTCGATTCATGGGACGAACCGAAAACGATCACCTGGAAACTAGATTAATGGGTTGGGCCGAGTTCGGACAGCTCGAAACTCGATGCGCAGGCCGACCCGAGTCCTAACCGGTTTTAACCCTATTAATGGGTCGGCCCGAATTTGAGTCGGTCGAATCTCGATTCATGAGACAAACTGAACATGATCACCTAGAAACCCGATTAATGGACCGGGCTGAGTTCGGACTGGTCGAAACCTGATGCGCGGGCCTACCCGAGTCCGAACCGATCTTATCCCTATTAATGGGCCGACCCAAGCCCGAGACGATCAAATATCGATTTAGGGGCCGAACCGAACACGATCAGGCCAAGTCTGGACGGTTCGAAACCAGATACGCAGGCCTACCTGAGTCCGAACCGGTCTTAACCCTATTAATGGGTTGGCCCGAGCTTGAGACGGTTGAATCTCGATTCGTGGGACGAACCGAAGACGATCACCTGGAAACCCGATTAATGGGTTGGGCAAAGTTCGGATGGCTCAAAACCCGATGCGCGGTCCTAACCGAGTCTGAATCGCTCTTAACCCTATTAATAGGCCAGCCCGAGCACGAGATAGTCGAATCTCGATTCGCGGGCCGAACTGAACACGATCACCTGAAAACCCGATTAATGGGTCGGGCCGAGTCTGGATGGCTCGAAACCCAATGCGCGGGCCTACCCGAGTTCAAACCGGTCTTAACCCTATTAATGGGTCGGTCAGAGCCTGAACCGGTCAAATCTCGATTCACGGGCCAAACCAAACACGATCACCTAGAAACCCAATTAATAGGCCAGACCGAGTCCGGACGGCTCGAAACTCGATGCTCGGGCCTACCCGAGTCTGAACCGGTATTAACCCTATTAATGAGCCAGCCGAGCACGAGCCCGAGATGGTTGAATCTCGATTCACGGGCCGAACCGAACACGATCACCTGGAAACCCGATTAATGGGCTGGGCTGAGTTCGGACTTATTGAAACCCGATGTGCGGGCTAACTCGAGTCCGAATCGGTCTTAACCCTATTAATGGGCAGGGGTCGAATCTCTATTCACGGACCGAAACGAACACGATCACTTGGAAACTCTATTAATGGGAAGGGTCAATTCCGGACGGCTCGAAATCCGATGCGCGGGCCTACCCGAGTCTTAATCGGTCATAACACTATTAATGGGTCGGCCCGAGCCCGAGTCGGTCGAATCTCAATTTACGAGCTGAACCGAACACGATCACCTAGAAATCTGATTAATGGGTCGGGACGAGTCTGGATGGCTCGAAACCCGATGTGCGGGCCTACCAGAGTCTGAACTGGTCTTAACCCTATAAATTGATCGACCCGAGCCCGAGACGATCGAATCTCGATTCACGGGCCGAACCAAACACGATCACCTGGAAATCAAATTAATGGGTTGGGCCGAGTCCGGCCGACTCGAAACCCAACGTGCGGGCTACCTGAGTCTGAACTGGTCGTAACCCAATAAATAGGTCGGCCCGAGCCCGAGATGGTCAAATCTCAATTCGCAGGCCGAACCGAACACGAGCACCTGGATAACTCAATCAATAGGCCGGGCCGAGTTTGAATGGCTCGAAACCTGATGCGCGGGCCTACCCGAGTCTGAACCGGTCTTAACCCTATTAATGGGTCGGCCCGAGCCCGAGACGATTAAATCTCAATTTGCGGACCGGACCGAACCGAATACGATCACTTGGAAACTCGACTTATGGGCCGGGCTGAGTCCGAATGACTCGATACCCGATGCGCGAGCCTACCCTAGTTCGAACCGGTCTTAACCCTATTAATGGGCTGGCTCGAGCCCGAGACGGTCGAATCTCGATTCGTAGACCGAACCAAACACGATCACCTGGAACCCCGATTAATGGGCCGGGGCTGAGTCCGGATGGCTCGAAGCTCAATGCGCAGGCTTACCCGAGTCCGAACCAGTCTTAACCCTATTAATGGGCCGGCCCGAGCCCGAGACGGTCGAATCTTGATTCACGTGCCAAACCAAACACAATCACTTGGAAACCCGATTAATGGGTCAGGCCGAATTCGAACGGCTAGACACCCGATGCGCGGGCCTTCCAGCGTCCGAACTGGTCTTAACCCTATTAATGGGCCGACTCGAGCCCGAACTGGTCGAATCCTGATGCGCGGCCTGATTCGAACATGATCACCTAGAAACCAAATTAATGGGATGGGTCGAGTCCAGACGGCTCGAAACCTGATGCGCGGGCCTACTCGAGTCCGAATCGGTTTTAACCCTATTAATGGGTCGGCCCGAGCCCGAGACGGCCGAATCTCGATTCGCGGGCCGAATAGAACATGATCACCTGATAACCCGATTAATGGGTCAGGCCGAGTCTGGACGGATCAAAACTCGATGCGTGGGCCTACCCGAGTCCGAATCGATCTTAACCCTATTAATAGGCTGGCCCGTGCCCGAGACGATCGAATCTCGATTCGCGGACCGAACCAAACACGATCACATGGAAACCCGATTAAAGGGTCGGGTCGATTCCTGACTGCTCAAAATCCGATTCACGGTATTACCCGAGTT
>JBCEWC010006912.1:0-22239 GCA_038996855.1 Solanum aculeatissimum | reverse complement strand
GGGGCGGGTAAGTATGACTCAAGCTATGGGGGCAAGAAGGGTTAGGGACTTTTCACATAAGCACATTCCCAATCCAAACATATCATAATAGCATAAGGGGAAACGAAAGCATAACATGAGGTACCATCACTTAACATAGATAGCCATATCATTGCAAGTAACACGTAGCATAACGTACAATAGAGTTCGATATGTCTAACAATGCCTCTACATAAGATAAGATGGGGCCTTGACATATTTCGGGATCACCCTTAAGTTATAAGGTAAAGGAATGTAAAGTAAAGACAAAGGTAGACGAAAGTGGGTGTTTCCCTTGGAGTATAGGGCTCACCACTAGTAATAACTTCAAGAATATCGTTTAGCCATCCAACGGGGGATGAAAGTCACCTTCGGTCCCTACATGGTTAGAGCATGTAGATAAAGAGTATGGGTTAGCACATAATAATGCACTAAGTATGCAGGCATGCGATGCATATGAACATGAGCCTACCATAAGTTAGATGACAAGGGCACATATATAGAAGGAGGATATAGGAAAGGATAGTATATCAATATGCCATGAAATCCATGATGCATGAAATGCCATAATGCTTATAGTTTAGGGGACATGCATACTTGTACCTTTCTTAAATCAAAGGAATTCATCAATTAGGGGCTTAGTTCATATTGAAATCATTAAATAAGAACAACTCACACCTCAATTTCACTAAATCATCCTTAACTTAAAAGACCCATCTCAAGAAAAATCATAATTTATCAAAATTTGAGAAAAAGGATTTTGGGTCTTCATGGTTGAAAGAGAAACCATGAATCAATCTCCCATACCTTGAATTTAATAAGAAGATTGAGAAGATTCGGATGAAGACTTGGTCTCCAATGGAAGATGAGAGAAAATTTGAGAGAATTTGGGAGGGGAATTGAGCGCTTGAATGAATTAGGGTTTAATTTAGGAGAGTTTGGAAAGGCTAAAACGACCCTAGGAATAATTAAAATTACTATTTAACCATTAATGAAATGGAGAAGATAACTGAAACAGTCACTGACGAAAGCACTCACACTGTCCGTGTAGTGGCTCACGGACCGTTAACCCTACCGTGTGGCTTAACTTGGTTCATGCCTTGGCTTGAAATCTTGGAAGACTTTCTGGACCACTCCACGACAAGACTCACGGTCTGTGAAGCTGCACACGGACCGTACACTGGTCCATGGAGCCTCACTTGGTCTGGAGTCCTAGCCCTGTGGTCTAAGCAGTCTCTGGACCACTCCACGAAGGCCCCTCACGGACCGTGAGGTATCACAAAGACCGTGAAGTGGTCCGTAGAGCTTCACTTGTCCGGGGCCTTGGTCCAACGCCCCTAGAACTCACTGGAATAGTCCATGGAGGGGCTCACAGGTCGTGAGCCTCCTCACGGCCTGTGGTCCCTCCCATAAGGCAGTGACTTAGTGCCAAAACAGCTTCCCATTTTCCAGAACACTTTCTGTATGGGCAATCTCACTGTAATGGTCATAACTTCCACATACAAACTCCAAATCAAGTGAAACCAATTTTGTTGCGAAGATAACTCAGAAAGCTTCGATTTGTTTTATCGTGGCCCACACAGTTCATCTCGTACCAGAAGATATGGCTATCCAAAGTTAGTTCTTCCACACGGTTCCATACAAAACTCCACCAACACAATTCCTTTGAATACGACCACTTAAATAGAACCCATGATCATCACTAATCAACCATAACAAGTTCAAAACGGACTTTAACCAACCAATACAAAGTTAAAAAAAATTTGGGTTGTTACACACGGTGAGTGTCAATCATATAAGCTAATTGGATCCAATAGCACACCTTTAAGGCATAAAACATGAACATCATTCCTATAGTGGCACATAGTTATGGGTATGGTATCTACGAAAGGTGTTTGCAGTGCTACGTCATATCCCATGAAATACATAAATCATATATATATATATATATATATATATCTTTCAACATAGTTCATACTTCATTAAAATCATACTTTTGTTGCTTTCAAATAACCATCATAACTTTTATGAAATCATCATATCATAGGAATAGTCCATTTACTTTGCTTTCATCAGTGTGGGTAGACATTCTCACCTTTATATTATCATCATAAACATTAGGGTTTTCATCACCCTCTTTATCATAGCATCATCATAGCATTTATAGCATTATCATTGTCATAAAACATGCTTTTACATACTTCAGATAATAATCATAAAATTCCAGATATTTATCATAGGAGACTGGGCCTAAGTATGGGTACATGGACAATTAATTCAAAATTATGCAATTGAATAGGATTCATAGAGTAAAATATGCATTTAAATCAATTTAGAACTTTAAAAGAAGGAACCCACATTAAATCATTAAGCCCTAATCATGTATACTTTGAAGTCACATACTTTTGCTTGAAAATTATATAATTCCTGAAATTCGTCATGATTCATGCATAATTAGTCATAATCATTATATAGGAATTATAATCCATGCATTAGAAATCATAGCTTAAAAGCCCATAAGAATTCATCATAAAACTTTGATAAAAAAAGGTTTTTGATTGGGCTTCATGGATGAAACTAATCTATGAATGAAGCCTTATATACCTCAAGTACAATCCATAGAATTGAGGAGAAAAATATGGAAAAACTTGATCAAACCTTCAAACTTTAGCTTCAATGGAACGCTTGACTTAGAGAGAGAAATATTGAGAACTCTTGAGAAAAATTTGAGAATTAAAGCTTTGATTGATTTAGGAATAGGCCTTTATATTGGTTAGGTCGGTTAGGATAGTTAATAAGGCCAAAATGACATAGTTTAGAACTTATATGGATTGAAAAATTCGAAAACACCCTTCATTAAAAACTGTCGGAATCATCGACGAAACCCCTTCTATGGGTCATGGTTCAACTTACAACTTGTATCTTGCCTCAGAGATTGGGGTGTCACAAAAATTGAGTTTCTAGAATTGTAGCTTCTAGGCTATGGGCATGAAGCACAACCCGTGGATTAACTTATGGGCCGTAAAACTCGTTGTATAGTAGTTCCAGACTTAGGCAAAATTTTGGTTCCTCAAGGTCTCCACCTATAAAACCACTTACGGGTTGTGGGTTGACATACGGGCCCATTTTCTAACTCATAAGTTAACTTTCAACAGATCCTTAAATTTCCATTTTCTTGGGCATTTTCCACGAGATCACCTATGACCCGTGGGTGTATCTACGAGCCGTAGGTTTGCTCGTAGAATCAGACCTTCAGAAAATTTTTCTTGTCTTTCAGTTTTTCAAGCTTATAACCTGAGGAGTGTTACAATATCTCCCCCTTGGGATCATTCGTCCTCGAATGAGACATAAATACTATTGAATAAAACAGAGACCAACCATCTTTGTTGTCTTAGATTCAAATACCTTTGGCTAAACACATATTACAAACTCTTATGATTGGTGAATATATCAACATGTACCTTATAGAGGTAGTGTCGCCAAATTTTTAATGCAAACACAACAACCAACAACTCAAGATCATGTGTCAAATAGCTTTTTTCAAACACTTTCGATTGTCTTGAAGCATATGCAATTACCTTTCCATGTTGCATCAAAACGCAACCCAAGCCTATATGTGAGGCATCAAAATACATAACAAATCCATCTGGTCCTTCAGACAATGTCAAAATAGGAGCCAAAGTGAGGTGATCCTTTAATAATTGGAAACTCTTCTCACATAGATTAGACCATTGGAAATTTACCTTCTTTTGGGTCAATCTTTTCAATGGAAAAGCAATAGACGAAAATCCCTCAACAAACCTTCTATAATAACCAACCAAACCAAAAAAGCTTCTAATATCATATGGGGACAATGATCTAGGCCAATTCTTCATCGCCTCCATTTTCTTTGGATCAACCCTAATACTATCACCCAAAATACTATGACCAAGAAAAACCACCCCTCTTAGCAAAATTTTGCACTTACTAAACTTAGCAAATAGTTGCTTATCTCTCAATATTTGCAATACAATCCTCAAATGGTCCTCATGGTCCATCATATCTCACGAATAAACTAATATATCATCTATGAACACTACCACAAACATATCCAGATACGGTTTGTAGATCCTGTTCATCAAATCCATAAAATTAATAAAGGAATTTGATAGTCCAAATGACATAACCAAAAATTCAAAATGACCATACCGAGTTCTAAATGCCGTATTTGGGATGTCATCTTCCTTCAACCTTAATTGGTGATATCCAGACCGAACATCAATCTTAGAGAAATAGCTTGCACCTTGAAGTTGATCAAATAGGTCATCATCCTTGGAAAGAGATATTTATTTTTGGTGGTTACTTTATTCAATTATTGATAATCCACATCTTTCCAAAGTGAACAATTCTTCTTTCTTACAAACAATACGGGAGCACCCTGTGGTGATACACTAGGTCTTATGAACCCTTTATCAAGCAAATCCTTTAATTATTCCTTCAATTCCTTTAACTCTATCGGGGCCATATGATATGGAGGTATAAAAATAAATTGGGTGTCAGGCAAAATATCAATACCAAAATAAATTTCCCTTATGGGAGGAATATCGGGTAAGTCATCAGGAAAGATATCTGGAAACTCATTAACTATAAGGACCAAATCAAGAGTGGAAATATGAGACTCAATATCCAAGACTCAGACAATATGATATAGATAACCCTTGGAAATCATTTTAATAGCTTTTATATAAGAGACAAACTTCCCTTTGAACACAAAATTGGTTCCCTTCCATTCAACAATAGGCTCTTTAGGAACTTGGAATGTGACCTTATGGGTCCTACGATCATAGAAGCATAAGATGCATATAATCAATCCATATCAATAAAAACATCAAAATCGGTCATATCAAGTTCAACTAGATCATATAGGAAGACTTTATGTAAGTTCGACATGGGACAATTTCTATAGACTTTCTTGGCTAGGATTGACTCACTAATAGGAGCATAGAGCGAATAAGCTTCTAACAAGACTTCCGGAAGCACATCAAATTTTATGAAAACATAAGGCGTAACCAAAGGCATATTGGCACTGGGGCCAAGTAATGCATATATATCATGGTTAAAGACTTTCAACATACCAATAACCACGTTGGGAGCCTCATCAACTTTTGTCTAGCATGCAAAACATAGAATCGATTACTATGTGGACCACCACCTTGAGCTTGGGCACCTTGTTGCACTTGCCCCTTTTGAGCCCCTTGACCTTGTGGACGACCATCCTTACCCTTATTAGCCACATTGGGACATTCGGTGATCTTGTGTCCTATCTTTCCACAACCAAAACATGCATTACTATCTCTAAAATAATCACCAATATGGTCCTCCTACACTTGGGGTATTTAGGAGGGATAGCACAATATTTCCCAACATCACCTTGTGCTTTAAGATTGGCCTCTTTCTCTTTGTCAAACCTTTGAGGAGCATCCTTTGAAGACCCTTAGCCTTATTGGAATCAACCACCACCAGACTTATCATTGGAGAATCCACCCTCATAATGAGCCCCCTTGGAATCCCTTGACCTCATCTTTTGAAGATTTTCACTCTCCACTTATTCGGCGTATGTCATGAGTCTAGAAATATCTATCTCCTTAATGAGAATGGCAACCTTACTTTCCATCTTCACTAAGTCGGACACTTCCAAAGTGAATTTGTTCATGCGGACCCTTGAGTCAACTACCAAGGAAGGAGAAAATTTAGACACTTAGTAAACTTAAGGGCATACTCCCGCACACTCATATCTTCTTGGTTCAAGTTCATGAATTTTATCACCTTAGCTCCCCTTATCTCAAGAGGGAAGAAGGAAAGCAACTTCAAATACCTCCTAATCAATACCACCTTTATTAACCTTTTTGGACTTCCATTGAGTGAACCAAACTATGGCCACTCCCTTAAGTTGATATGCCGCCAATTCGGCTATTTCCTTAAAAGATACTCCCATTATCTCTATTACCTTGTAGATCTTGTCAACAAACTTTTATGGATCCTCATCCACCTTTGAACCCTAAAACTTCAGGGATTTCATTCTAGCAGTCTCTTATCCTCGAAGCTGGAGTAGGGGTCTTTGGAGAAGCAACCACTTGAGCCAACATAGTAATCGTGGCCCTAAACTCATCATTAGACACTTAATCTGCTTGAGGGACTTAGGGAGCTAGAGGAAATTGGTTCGCATTGGCATTATTTCCCCTTGGTAATGGAGCACATCGTGGAGCCATTTTTGAAAAACACCAAGGGAAAAATGTTAGGATATGAAAGCTTTAAAGGCAAGACATAGAATTCAAAGAAGTGAGGCTTTCCTAAAATATCTCATAGCCTCCCATACATGGATGTGGCACACTTTACACTAATGGAAAAGACTCTACTCGACACAACATGTTGAACTCCCTAGAATGCTTTCAAATATTGTGCTCTAATACCACTTTTGTCATGGCCCAAACCTATGGCCTAGCATGACATGATGAATGTGACACTCAAAGGTATCTTATCCAAGTCTCGTGTTCATATCATACACATTCATAAGGTAAAATAAGCATACATAAGAGAATAAACAAGCATAAGTGTATAAACATAAAGTGCCATAGGTTCCTTAAGGAAACATACATCAATCCATACTCCAAATCATATCTCTACATCATAGGTCTTGGCGGGGTCTAGCACATAGCTCACTCTCAAGATATACATCAAAAGTGAAAAAAATGATAAAGTATCACATCTCGAGAGGGTATCTTGGACATGGTCAACACTCAAAGACTATTTCTAGTCCCCAAGTGAACCAGTTGGCCTTATCACATTTATTCAATCAATATATTTAACAAATCAGTGGAAGACTATGATAATAAAAGGTGGACTATCTGATTTTTTGCTAATCATATCAAATTAATGAGGCTAGAATGAAGGAAACTATCACAAAATAATATCCAACCAACAAATCAACTCTAGTCTATGAAGCCTCTATCAATTGTTCAATGGGTGACAATGACCGACCCATGGCTACCTCAAATGAAAATGAAGCAAATCTAAAGTCTAACTCTAAAATCTAGATAAAAATATAAATGAGAATCCTCTAGGCATAAAGGAGGGCTCGCCAACTCAGCTAACTGCAATAGATCCTCAATGAAGCACCCATTGATGATCTCTAGTATCTTTGTCTGTATCATAAAATAATGCAGTCCAAATGGATGTCATTACATGGAATGTACGAGTATGTAAAATAGCTTAATAAAACATGCATCAAGGTAGAATACTATCAACTCAAATCAAGTGATAAGAACTCAATCAATAATGTCAAATATCTATCTAAAGCAAGAATAAAGAGTAGACAATGACCCATCAATACCAATCCAATCCGATCAAATCAACTCAAAGTACTATCAGTATAGAACCTATTTGGAAGATTCTCTTATCCGACAACAATCATTTATGACCTAGTGATTGTACAATAATCTCGTTGATGTTGCCATAACCATTCAGTACTTGCCAGGGGTAAAAAATGAATTAAACCCATGATAGATCCAATCAATCAAGTCCTCTAATATTTCAAGGACTTATCATTCAAGAGAAAACATCTGACTTAGCAATTTTATCCTCACCTACACTTGTCAGCATAGTTAATGAGCCGAGTTGGATTTACTCTCGCTCAATTCAATGCTCGATATTCCTCTCAAGACTCAATGTTCATAAATAATCAAACCTAATCAATCCAATCAATGAGTCTCATAATGACTCATATCAATTCATCAATTCTATCACAATTGAGCCTTTCGGCCTATCAACCATCAATTAAATTGGTTCTCAATCATATGTTTCAAAAGAGCTTAGACAAATCTTTAAGAGGACTATCAATTAGACCAATCTTTAGAGTTCAATTATGGCGACTCTTGGGAACATAAAGTTCTTTCAACCTATCATCATGCTCACATAACAATCACAATTTGCATTCTTAACTCAAGAATCTAGACTCAATCCCTAGGTTCATTCATGCAATCTTTTATAAAATAATGTATAGGGTTTATATAATAACTTATGTTAAAGTATTTGTTTAGTGAATCAAGTTTATGATGATCATCAACATATGAAAATTCATATAATGTATATAATTTGCAAGAAAACATTCATAAAAAACATGCATAAGGACTCAATACTTTTATCTATCACTATCAAGTGGCACATAGAAGAATAATTCCAGGCTTTAGGTTAGCCTTACATACTTGGTATGAAGTTTGCCAATTAACTTCGCAAGAAGTTAGCCTCGATCCTCTGAACCCTAGCTCTTTCTCCTTTTTGTTTGCTCAAAGTCACTAAGTTTTAGCTTAAAAGACCTTAGAATGGGCTTAGGAACCATTTTCAGATAAAATTCTGACCTATATTTGTCATGGATTAAGTTTTGGAGGAGTGGAGAAATGTCTAGAATGCCCCTCGTAAGATTTAAAATTTTAAACTTCGGTGAAAAAGGTTGGTGGACTAGGTTTGCATCGCGGATCTGTCGGGTACTAGTACATATTTTAAAAAAATTTTTGATCGATTTTACAATCTCATAGAAAGTAAAGGGACTAAGATTAAGTGCAAGTCTATGACCAGTTCGCGACGTGGACTTGTCGTACATTTTTTGGAATTATGTTTTTACCTTGAAAAATTATCTTTTGATCTGATTGCTCTAAAACTCAACCAAGATAATATGCTCAGACAATTTTTCATACTGATCACATTCCCAACCTCAAATTTTCCAAAAGAGTATGGGAAGACGCATTATGCGAGCATCAATCATCTAGGGGTATTTTGATAATTTTACCAAGTGTAACATTATATCCCCCTTGGAATCATTCTTCCTCGAATGAAGAGTGAGGATTGACTGGAGAAACAAATAACAATCAAGACTCCTCTCAAAAAGCTCTCTACCAATCAACTATCTTCTAGACAATCACTATTCAGACTCAAGAATAGAAAAATCAACTCATGTTAACGGTAGGATGTTACCTTCAACACTCTCATCATTAGGCACGAATAGATATGAGTAATTGGCTTTTATATCTTTCTCAGCTTCCCACATGGCTTCCTCAATAAATTAATTTCTCCATAGGACATTGCCTGAGGCTATCTCTTTGGTCCTCAATTTGTGAACCTGACGATCAAGAATCTAGACAGGAACCTCTTCATAGGATAAACTATCTTTCACTCTAATACTATCAATAGGAATTATCAATGATGGATTTCCCAAAAATTTCTTCAACATTGAGACATGGAAAATTGGATGAATCACAACTAGCTCGGAAGGCAACTCTAACTCATAAGAAATATTCTCAATCTTCTTCACAATCTGGTAGGGCCCAATATAATGAGGACTTAGCTTCCCCTTTTTCCCAAACCTCATGACACCTTTTATGGATGACACTTTCAAGTACACCCAATCATTCTCCTCAAATTCTAAATCTCAATCATTCTCCTCAAACTCTAAATATCTTCCTCACACATAAGTATAGGAGTTTTGTCGGTGTTGTGAAGTCTTTAACCTCTATATGATAACTTTCACCTTCTCCATAGACTGGTGAACCAAATCAGGTCCCATACAAAGCTTCATAGGGAGCTATTTAAATACTTGTGTGGTAACTGTTGTTATATGCAAACTTAATCATCGGTAAGTAGTCATCCCAGTTTTCCTTGAAGTCAAGAACACATGCTCCCAGGATATCCTCTAATATTTGAATCGTACATTCTGCTTGGCCATCTGTCTGAGGATGAAAGATTGTACTAAGATTCACCTTTGAACCCAGACCTTTCTAGAAAGATCTCCAAAATTGAGATATGAATTGAGCTCCTCTGTCTGAGATGATAGGCAAGGAAACTCCATGCAATCTCACAATCTCGTGGATGTACAACTTCACATTCTCTTTTGAAGTGTTAATCATCTTAACTTCTAAGAAGTGTGTCAATTTTTTCATTCTATCCACAATCACCCATATCGAATCATGCTACTTTTGGGGCCTCAACAACCCAGTAATAAAGTCTATATTGATTATCTCTCACTTCCATTTAGGCATCTCAAAGTTTTGAGCCAATCCATATGGACTTTAATGCTCAACTTTGACCTATTGACAATTCAAACACTTAGAAACGAACTCAACAGTATCCCTCTTCATTCCACTCTACCAATACACTTTTCTCAAGTCATGGTACATTTTGGTGGAGCCAGGATGAATGAAATACCTAGAGCTGTGGGCATTAACCATAATCCTATCTTGAGCACCATCAACGTTTGGAACACACAACCTACAATAGTATCGCAACACACCATCTCCCCCTTTGGAGAAAATCATCACCTTTGGTTATAGATAGCTTCTTTCAACTGGATTAAAATAAGATCTTGGTTTTATTTTTCTTTCACCTCCACCACTAAGGATGAAGCAAACCCATTTTGGAAATTGACTCCTACTTCATCATTTTATTTGAGTTGAACTACCAATTAGGCCAATCTGTGCACTTCTTTAGCCAATCCTTTCTTTCCTTCCTCAACATGGGCAGTACTACCCATTGGCAACTTGCTAAGAGCATCAACAACAACATTAGCTTTACCTGGATGGTAGAGAATGCTCATGTCATAGTCCTTGAGCAACTCCAATAATCTCCTCTACCGCAGGTTGAGTTCTTTTTGACTAAAAAAGTACTACATGCTCTTGTGGTCAGTAAACACATCCATATGTACTTCATATAAGTAGTGGCACCAAATTTTAAGTGCAAATACCACTACCAATAACTCAAGATCATGGGTTGGATAGTTACTCTCATGAAACTTAAGTTGTTCGGAAGCATAAGTTATCACTTTTACCCTCTGCATCAACACACAACCCAATCCAACTCTAAATGCATCACAATATATCACAAAATCCTCTATTCCATCAGGCAAGGTCAAGACTGGCACAACAGTTAATCTCAATTTTAGCTCCTAGAATTTCTTCTCACATTCATCAAACTATTAAAATTTAACCTTCTTCTGAGTCAGTTTAGTCAATGGTGAGGATAGGGAAGAAAATACTTCAACAAATCTTTGGTAGTAGCCTGTCAACCCCAAGAAACTTCTTATGTTAATCGAAGAGGTTGGTCAGGGCTATTTCTTAACCGCTCCAATCTTTTGGGTATCTACCAGAATACTATCGCCCGAGAAAATATGGCCTAGAAAATCTACAGACTTGATCCAAAATTCACACTTCAAAAATTTCACATACAACTCATGGTCTTTGAGAGTCTGTAGAACAATTCTGAAGTGTTTGGTATCCTCCTCTTCATTTCTCAAATACACCCATCTGTCATCAATAAATATAATCACAAATATGTCAAGGTACTGTTTGAACACTCTGTTCATCAAATGTATGAAGGCTGCAGGTGCATTAGTCAACCCAAAGGACATGACTAAGAACTCAAAGTGGCCATATCAAGTCCTAAAGGTTGTGTTCAGGATGTCACATTCCCTTACCTTTAACTAATAGTAACCAGATCTTAGGTTTATCTTTGAGAAGTAAGAGGCACCCTAAAGTTGGTCAAACAAGTCATCTATCCTGGGGAGAGGGTATTTATTATTTATTGCGACCTTATTCATTTGCCTATAATCAATGTATATTCTGAGAGATCCATCTTTCTTTCACATGAATAGGATAGGAGAAACACTCTGCCTAATAAAGTTCTTCTCTAGCAAATCCCTCAACTACTCTTTAGGCTTTTTCGACTCAGTAGGAACCATTTTATAGGATGGAGTAAAGACAGGCTAAGTATCAAGAAGAACATCAATCCCAAAGTCAATCTCCCTACCAGGAGGGACTTAAGGCAAATCTTCAGGAAACTCATTCATAATCGAGACTAACTCAAGAGCAGGAGATGCAACATCATCAGTCTTAACTTGTATGAGGTGATAGATACAACCTTTAAAGATCAACTTTCTTACCCTAGAGTAGGAAATGAACTTACTCTTAGGTACAACAAAATCACCCTTCCACTCTACGACTAGTTCATTCGGAAATTGAAATTTAATGATTTGATTCCTACAATCAATGGAGGCATAGCAGGCATGGAGCCAATCTATACCAAGGATTACATCAAAATCAATCATCTCTAACTCAATCAAATCAACAAGAGTATCCCTATGATGGATGAACACTACACAGGCTCTATAGATTCTTTCAGCTAGAATAGACTTATCAATTGGAGTAGAAACATCAAAGGGTTAAAGGAAACGCTCAAGAAGAATCTCAAATCTACTAGAAACATAAGGAGACACAAAGGATAACGTAGCACTAGGATCCATCAAAATATAACCATCAATATTAAAGACTTGATCATACCCATAACAACATTTGGGGAGTTATTCGGATCTTCATGACTACCCATGGCATACAAACAGTTTGAAGCTCAACTTGCACCCGAAGTAGCACGCTTCTGATTTCCTCTAGTTGGTGGGTCTAGGGTAGAAGACTGAGCCTTGTAAGCCCATTTTGGGCAATCCCTCTAAAAGTGACCAAGTTGTCCATACTTGTAACATGCATCACATCCCTTATGACATTTCCCTAGTGCATTCTACCGCACTAACCACATGGTGGCTTACCCTGTGAACCTTGAGCCACACTAGCCTGTGACAGAGATCCCTGGGCTCAGAATTTTGAGAACTTGCTCATTCTTGTTTCTAGGTGCAGGTGCACTAGAATACAATAGTGCTAGTCTTGACTAAAACTTGCTACCATTCCCATTCCCTCTTTTCCCAACCTCATGGTTGGATGTTTTAGCCCTCTTATTTTTGTACTTTTCCTTATCCCGCTGACTCTTTTCATAAACTTGCTTTACATAAGTCATCAACCTTCCAATTTCCATATCACTTACAAGCATAGCTCCCCTCATATTTTTCCTTGGTCTTGTGTTCTACCCATCTACATATAGACCCATTCTCCCTGATCTCATACCTGCAACCATGTCCAGACCATATAGGGATAACTGGGTGAACTTAAGTCCATACTTCTACACAGTCATAGAGCCCTATTTCAAATTCAAGAACTTATTTATCGTGGCCTCCCTCAGCTCTCTCGAAAAGAATCACCCCAAGAAAGCTTCCTTGAACACTATCCAAGTTAGGACTGGGGCTCCCTGTCCTTTGTTCCTCTTCCAATGGTCAAACCATAGTCTGACAATAAGTTTGAGCTAGTAGGCAACCAACTCAACTCTTTCAACATCAGCCATATGCATCAGGTGAAATACCTTCTGAAGTTCATCAATGTAGTTCTCTGGGTCCTCATTGGTATAGAACCTGTGAACTCAAGTGGGTTAATTCTCAAAAACTCTCAAACTCTGGAGATATCCTGTGTATCTTGTATGTCTACTCCCTATCTAGCTACAGGCACTGTCATAGCGTGAGCAAAGGTTTGGATGGCTTGGCAAAGCTCGACATTCTAGATTTTAGCTTGCGATAGTTGTTCAGGCATGGCTGGACCTATAGGTTCATCTTGATCCTGGGGCTCTAATTGGTTAACATTTTTCCTAGAAGGACACCCTCTCCCTCTAATAGCTCTTCTTGGAGGCATGATCACAATTCTGCAAATATGTAATGTACCAATTAGACGAGAGCTTTCATAGAGTTTAACTTTATAGCATGAATCAAAATATGAGAGAAATGTAACCTTTCCTAATGTCCTATAGCCTCTTGTTTATAAAGTGTGATGCGTAACATCCCTATAAACACGACTCTATCAGACATGACTTCATAGACTCCCTAGGATTCTTGAACTCTATGCTGATATAAAATTTGTCATGCCCCGGGAGTGTACCCTAGATGTGGTTGACACTCAGGGACTATTGCTAGTCCTCAAGCAAACCACTTGACCTCATCACATTCATTCAATCAACATATTTAACAAATCAACGGAAGACTATGATAATAAAAGGTGGACAATTATATGATCATATCAAATCAATGAGGCAAGTATGAAAGAAACTAGCTCAAAATAATATCCAACCAACAAATAACCTCTAGTCTATGAAGCCTCTATCAACTGTTCAATGGGTGCCAATGACAGACTCATGACTATCTCAAATCAAAATGAAGCAAGTCTAAAGTCTAACTCTAAAAACTAGATGAAAATATAAATGAGAATCCTCTAGGCATAAAGGAGGGCTCGCCAACTCAGTTGATTGCAATAGATCCTCAACGAAGCACCTGTTGATGATCTTTAGTACCTATATCTGTATCATAAAATGATGCAGTCCAAATGAATGTCAGTATGTGGAATGTACGAGTCTATAAAATAGCTTAATGAAACACGTATCAAGGCAGAATACTCTCAACTCAGATAACTGAAATCAAGAGATAAGAATTCAATCAATAATCTCAAATGTCTATCTAAAACAAGAATAAAGAGTAGATAATGACCCATCAATACCAATCTGATCAACTCCAATCCAATCCTATCAAATCAACTCAGAGTACTATCAGTATAGAACCTATCTGGGAGATTCTCTTATCCGACAACAATCTTATAAGCCAGTGATCGCACAACAATCTCATTGATGTTGCAACAACCATTTAATACTTTCCAAGGTAAATAATAAATCAAACTCATGATGGATCTGGTCAATCAAGTCCTCTATTATTTCAGGGACTTATCAATATAGAGGGAACATCCGACTTAGCAGTTCTATCCTCACCTACACTTGGCGACGTAGTTAATGAGTCGAGTTGGATTTACTCTCGCTCAATTAAGTGCTCGATACTCCTCCCAAGACTCAATGCTCATAAATAATAAAACTCTATGACTCTAATCAGTGAGTCTCACAATGACTCATATCAATCCATCAATTCTATCACAATCGAGCCTTTTGACCTATCAACCATCAAATCAAATCAGTTCTTAATCATATCTTTTAAAAGAGCTTAGACCAATCATTAAGAGGATCATCAATTACATTAATCTTTCGAGTTTAATTATGGAGAATCTTGGTACCATCAAGTTCTATCAACCTATCATCATGCTCACATCACAATCGCAATCAACATTATTAACTCAAGGCTCTAGACTCAAAACCTAGGTTTATTCATGCAATCTTTTATAAAATAATGTACAAGGTTTATACAATAACTCATGTAAAAGTATGTTTTTAGTGAATCAAGTTTATTATGATCATCAACATATGAAAATTCATATAATATATATAATTTGCAAGAAATCATAGAAAACATGCATAAAGACTCAATACTTTCATCTATCACTCTATCACAATCAAGAGGCATATGGAAGAACAATTCTGTGCTTTTAGGTTAGCCTTACATACCTGGTATGAAGTTTGCCAATAAACTTAGCGAGAAGTTAGCCTCAATCCTCTGAACCCTAGCTCTTTCTCCTCTTTTTCGCTCAAAGTCTCTACTTAGTTTTAGCATAAGGGACTTTAGAATGGGTTTAGGAACCCTTTTCAGATAAAAAAAAACAACTATATTGGTCGTGGATTAAGTTTAGGTGGGGTGGGAAAATGTCTGGAATGTCCCTCATAAGATTTAAAATTTTGAACTTCGGTGGAACAGGTTAGTGGACCAAGTCCATGTCATGGACCTGACGCGTACTAGTATATATTTTTTTTTAAAATTTCAATCGATTTTTTAATCATGTAGAAAGTAAAGAGACTATGTCGCGGAGTTTTCTGGAATTGCGTTTTTACCTCAAAAAATTATCTTTCGATCTAGTTGCGCTAAAAATCAACCAAGATCATTTTTTTAGATAGGTTTTCGTACTGATCGCATTTTGGGCCTTGGATTTGCCAAAAGAGTTTGAGAAGATGCATTATGTGAGTATCACTCATGTTGGGGTATTTTTGTAATTTTATCGGGTGTAACATAAAGTCTCAACATGAAAGGAAAAGAAACATCATAAGGCTTGTCCCTGAAGCATGGGAACTCACTAACAAATCTTCAAGCTCAAATTTGAATCTAGCTAGGGAATGGAATAGTCGCCTTGTCGTTTGTCCCTACATGGTTAGGTCATGTAGGTAAAGAAGTATGCATAGTAAATAAAATACATTAAGTATGTAGGTATGCCATGAATCAAAGGACATCACTATAATATCAATATGAATAATCATCATCAACAGGATAAGGGCACAATATGCATAAGCATGCTAGTTTAAAATCATGAGAAGAAGCATCATAAAATTCATTTATAACCTTAACATACATATGTGGGAATAAGACCATAACTAAAATTCATAAGAACATGCAGAGTATTACATGGAATCCTGATGTTCACTCTACATCGAGCTAAAAGGAGTATGTTTTGCCAAGGTAAACTCGATTCTTACCCTATAGGCTCTATCCTAGCACGGTGAGAACCATCATTTGTCCCCACCCTTTAGGCTCTATCCTATCATGGTGAGTGTCCATCATATAAGCTAATTGGATCAAATAGAACACCTTTAAGGCATAAAACATAAACATCATTCCTTTGGTGGCACATAGTTATGGGACTATAGTATCTACCAAAGCCCTCTTGATGCTAAGTCATATCCTATGAAATACATAAATCATGTATATATATATAGCTTTCAACATAGTTCATACTTCATTAAAATCATACTTTTGCTACTTGCAAATAGCCATCATAACTTTCATGAAATCATCATATCATAGGAATAGTCCATTTACTTTGTTTTCATCATAGTGTGGGTAGACATTCCCTACTTAACATTATCATCATAAACATTAGGGTTTTCATCACTCTCTTTATCATAGCATCATCATAGCTTTCATAACATTATCTTTGTCATAAAATATGTTTCTACATACTTGAGATCATAATCATGAAATTTCATATATTCATCATAGGAGACTGAGGCTAAGTGTGGGTCCATGGATAACTAAGTCAGAATCATGAAATTGGATAGGATTCATAGAGTAAATCATGCATTTAAACTTATTTAGAACTTTAGAAGAAGGAACCCACATGAAATCATTAAGACCTAATTATACATACTTTTACTTGAAAATTATATACATCATGAAATTCCTCATAATTAATGCATAATTAGTCATAATCATCATATAGGAATCATAATCCATGCATTAGAAATCATAGCTTAAAAGCCCATAAGAATTCATTATAAAACTTTGACAAAAAGTGAGTTTTGGATTGGGCTTCATAGATGAAACTAATCCATAAATGAAGCTCTCAAGTAAAATTCCTAGAGTTGAAAAGAAAAATATGGAAAAACTTGATCAAACCTTCAAACTTTAGCTTCAATGGAACCCTTGACTTAGAGAGAGAAATATTGAGAACCCTTGAGAGAAATTTGAGAATTAAAGCTTTGATTGATTTAGGAATAGGCCTTTATATTGGTTAGGTCAGTTAGGATAGTTAAGAAGGCCAAAAATATGTAGTTTAGAACTTAGTTGGATTTGAAAATTCAAAAACACCCTTCATTAAAAACTGTCGGAGTCATCGACAAAACCCCTTCTACGAGTCATGGTTCAACTTACGACTCGTATCTTGCCTCGTGGATTGGGGTGTCACAAAAATTGAGTTTCTTAAATTACAACTTCTAGTCTATGGGCATGCAATATGGCCCATGGATTAACTTACGAGCCATAGTACCTGTCGTAAAGTTGTTCCAAACTTAGGTAAAATTTTGGTTCCTCAGGGCCTCCATCTACGAAACCACTTAGGGATCATGGGTTGACATATGGGCATGTCTACTAACTCATAAGTCAACTTTCTGTGGATCCTTAAATTTGCATTCTCCTGGGCACTTTCCACAAGATCACCTACAACCCGTGTGTACATCTACGGGCCATATTGGCTTGTAGAGTTAAACCTTCAGAAAACTTCCCATCTTTTAGTTTTTCAAGCCTATAAACCTGAGGGGTGTTACAAGATTTTTGTGGCTTCCTGGATTGTTCTATCCATACAAGAATCACCACATACTACATCCATGATTGGTTTGGTCCCAAAATTAAAGACTTGTAGAATACCTCTTTGAGATGCTCATCCATCATGTTATGGTTGGGGTATTACTTTAGCTTTTGTCTGAACTACCCCCATGTTTCATGCAATGGCTCAGATGTTAGTTGCTTATGGGAAATAATACCATATTTAATCAACAACTTTTAGATAATGGGAAAAACCTCTCCAAAAGGCATCCTTCAATTCCCTCAAAGTCCAGATTGAGTCATGTGGAAGCTCATTTAACCACTTCATTGCCTACCTAAACAAAGACAATGGGAAAAACCTCAAGCGTATAGTCGTTTGACTAATTCCAAGAATCTCATTGGATTTTCATCTGGCAACAAAATTCATCAGGTGCTTGTTTGTATCATCTCTGCTATTTTACTAAGCAATCCTTTCAGCATGAGCATTTGAAGTATAGTGTTGGTGATAGTGAACTTTATGCTTGGGGGCAGTGGTGGAAGGGTTATCACCCTAGTGGTTCCCATGCTGACAGTGTTATCGGCATCATCATCATATGAAAGATGCAACTATTGTTGGCCATGACCTCTCAATGTTGGCTGACACTGGGGAGGTGGCAATCCTTCATCCTTATTATCCAGGTCCTCTCTATTACCCCCATCATTTCTAGCTTGTTGTTCAGCTAACTCTCTCAGCCTTTAGGCTTCTCTCTCTCATGCATTCATCTTGTGAATTGATTTAAGCTGCTCGAGATCATAATTAAAGAATTATTCACCCTTACTTTGGGTGTCTACCATTTAAACTTAGTTCCCTGCAAAATAAAAAATACAAAAACAAAGGTAAACTTAGGAAATAGAACTACAACCAAAAATCGACTAATAGAAATACCTCAAAGCCATATTGCTCAATAATGTTGCCATTTTTTAAAACATTCAAATGTACTCCTTTAACAAAATATAGATAATCATTATCAATATATTTACCCAACTAAAATTCACGGTCGATCCCACATGAAATAGGTCGAAACAAGTCTATTAGCAACCACTTCTCAGTTGGAGTTTCTACTTTTCAAAAATAAAATTACATTAAGTAAAATGTGGGTTGTATGTGAACTAACAATACTTATCATTGTAACAAATAATGAACAAGAACTTGGTATTAACAATATAAGGCTCAGACTAGGACTCTGTTCCCCATGAATTGTAACTTGGTAGACAACACGTGTTTAGGCTATCGTTTATTCTATTGCATGCAAAATATGGTGAGTTAGATAGCGTCTAGTTCACGTACCAGTCCTTCCTAAACGTATTTCATTCATATCCTCCCAGTCTCAAAATGTATGCTTTGTTAACCCTCACTCTTGATCTCCGAATACTATCTCCTCCCGGGCTCAAGGAACTTAGACAATGTTAATTTCTTTGATTTATATTATGATTATATTTTCCTAATCACTACCTTCTTCCCGAGAAAGCAATGAATACAGGCAGGTTCTCAATGCATGCACTCATTAAGAAAGACTTTCAGATAAAGATAATAATAATACGTGTAAAATAATTTATGAAAATTGCCCTATACATTTACCTATGCTGTTACTTTGCCATGGTTTGCATATCCCTAGTTGTGGGATCTAACTATGCATATTCAAAGTAATAAATCCAAACATAGATAAATAATTCATAGCAATACTACTTACGGAGATGAGAAGATTGAATCACGAATCCAACCCTCACAGTACTACTTCACCATAGATCATCCAAGAGTATTTAGCCTTGCAAGGTGGTCCTGATCCGTAAATGAATAATGAGATATTGATATAAACCTTTAAAATTGTATTTATGGTCATCTCTCTATCATACAATGAGTTCCAGAAGTCAATAATAGTAATAAAATATTTTAAAATGCTATTTATATAGTTGAAAAACCTAATCCTAGTAGAAATAGGAAAACTGATTTGGCATGGATCATAGAGGCCCTTCACGAGTCATAGTGCATACCACAACTCGTGAAGAGTTTTGTGGTGTTTCACTTTGCTTCTTCTTTAATCTAATGTTGTCCTTACCATGGGCACTCACCACGACACATTGTACTTTTCATGGCCCATGATGGATCTCGTGGTGATTCCCTTGAGTGATTCTGCAAAATCAATTCCTCACCATGGCATGTGGTACTGTCCATCACCCATGGTAGGTATTGTGGTGATATACTTGAGTCACTCCATAAAAAATGACCAAATCGACCAAATATCAAGTCCTTCTTCATGGACCCCTAAGAAATCATAGAAGGCTCCATGGCCCGTGGTAGGTCCCATGGAGTCCCACTTGGACACATTTTCTTCAGGTTTCCATCATGCACCCTTCACAATGGCCCACTATGAGGCATAGTGGGTTCCACAACCTGCGGTGAGATCCGTGCATAGCCTTCTTGCATTGTTTATCTCAACTTCATCAAACATAAAAAAATCCTTGTTTGTACTTGTTTTCCTATACATGAACACAAAACACACATTGTATTTCTAAAACACGCTTGGGATTTATAATTATTCACTGTTATAGGAACCAAAAGTATCATAATTTTATGGCACATCACTCATAGGGAAACATTGATCAGTAAATGCATCAGAAAACTCCTTTCATATTAAGGGTCGTGATTTAATTGATTGTCCTGCCTTAAATAATTTAGAGCATCCTTCAGTTATATATTTCAAACAATATGCAACCAATTCAACTGATCTCATTCTAGAACATTCAAGCACATCTAAGGCTTTCTAAATTCCATTTAAGAATAACAAGGGGACTCTGGCCTCACTAGTCCTAGAAAACATGAGGTTTCAACACAAGAAGCTCTATAATTGACTTGCAAAATAGCTCGTCAGATTGATTTTATCTGCATTTCCATTCTAACATCGTACTCTCTCAAAGTTGTTTTTGAATCTTATCTATCAAACTTTCACCGCTGCAACATGGTAGCTATTATGTATGCAGTAGTTCTATTCTAAGGTTGTGGCGGTGGTATCACTTCTTCCTCGATAACAGGTTTGGTAGCCTACCTAGTGGGTACTCCCTTTCCTCTTCTTCGATCAACCTATGATGTCAACGTTGTTAAGGGACAATGGAAATCTTCCAAGGTCCTCTCGATGCTAAGTCAACATCCCACGAAATTATTAAAGCATAAACATAATCATATCATCCATAGTCTTGTAAATCATAGTATTATGAATTAGAGTAGCTCATTAAAACCATCACATCATTAGAAGGGCTTCAAAATCTTGCATAATTTTCATGGAATCATAGCATACTTGATAGTCCTTAATCATTCATAACATTCATGTCTTGCATAACTTGTAATAAAACCTTTCATCAACATTAGATCCTTCGTCAAACAATCCTAGTTGCAAAACTTGGTGGATTTATACATATGAATTTAAACTCATGAAATTCAAGAGTAATGTAAATGAATGAGATAAATCATGTCTATTTCAAATCCTTTCAACAACCCGTTATGATCTTTGAGAAACCCATAGTTAGGGCATTATTTAATTTATATCATAAACCATAAATCTTCATAGTATTTCATAGTAGGATAGCTTATATAGCTCAATCATCATAAATATATCATAATTCAACACTAAAAGGGAGTTCATGCATATTCAAATTAATAAATGACATTTTCCAACTTAAAACATGTGTATAATGAATAATAGGAAATACCCATAAATAAATCAACCTTAAAAATTAGAGGATTGAGTTAAAAAGGATTTTGGACTCCATAAGTTGAATGACCCATGGTGAAGAAACTCATATATAAGGGCTTTGGGATTTCTCCCAATTGGCCTTACTTAAATCTGGAAATTTTTTAAAAAAATTGTACTGTGATGGGACCGCGACGTGGACTTGTTACAGTATAGTTCATTTTCGTGCAAAGTTTAATTTTTCCTATTTGTCCCTAGGATTATTCTCGGTCATTTTTACACTTAAATGAACGCTCTTCGCGATACATAGAGGTCGTAAACCCTCGTAAAAAATGCAAAAACTTGTGAAAATTTATGTTTTGATATAGTTGGCTTAAAAATCGATGAGACCATTTTTTTCACAAAAATTTGCTTTATGATTAAGAATACGACCTCGAATTTTCCAAAAACATACGAATGAAGTGTTATGCAAGGACTCCATTACTAAGGTACCTAAGGCACTTAGTAGCAACCCTCGTGAGAGGATGCCACCAAAACAACTTCTAAGTTTACGTACTACTTGCAAAACATTAAGAGTTTAATACG
>JBCEWC010006911.1:0-22241 GCA_038996855.1 Solanum aculeatissimum | reverse complement strand
TTCTCTTTATCATCTTCTGCTTTTGTTGTTCTGCCTTAAATTAATTCTAGTTAAATTAAGATTCAGTTTTATAACAGAATCATGTTTGTTTAAACATTTTTTGTTGTGTTTTCAAGAAAGGTAACTATTTTTATAAGTTTTCATCATAATTATAAGAAAGGGTTCAAGAGTTTTAACTTATCTAAAAAAAATTCATAAATTGACTTCTTTAAATGATAGCATATCTATGTATAAATATACTAACATGTGAGTCCATAAATTACTAACAAAATCATTGAAAAGCAATAACAATACAACCACAGTAGCATGACTAATTCTACGATACACCTAAAGTCAAAACAACAAATGTCGAGTAACCTTTTACCCGTAATACATCCAGTCATTTCTATCTAAAGTGGTGTACACGGTGATATAGAGTTACGCATATCATGTCTAATCACTTTTCATCAATATTTTTTCGATCTACCCCTATCCCTCTGTGTAACTCCTAAATCCAACCTCTTACGCCTCCTAACTAGGGCATCAACACAATTTCTTTGCCTCAGTCCACGACTTATTAGGGTGGATTGAATTGATCATTTTAAGCTATTTCAAAATAAAAGGTCAACCTACCCTAATCCTTCAATTAGATGTTTAATTGGCATAAGACCTTTTCCTTAACTACGCTTGGTGGGGAAACATGCCATGTTTTCTTACCCAACACGTCATGGTCTGCTAACAAACAATACTAATTTGCTTCTTTTATTTTCAACAATATTTATTTCCTTTTCTAATACCTCAATATTTTAATTATTTAAGTGAGGTGATTGTCTATTTTGTAGATATCCATCCTTCCGCTGTTAATTAATATTTTCTTATTTAATGCATAAAAAATAAATACGATATATAATTTGAGATAAAAATATGAAAAAGAAATACAATAAATAATTTGAGACGAAAGGAGTAACCAAGCTGGATTCATTAGCTGATAAATGCATACCATACCAAACTTTAGTACAGAGTAATAATTAAAGGTGAAACCAATTTTCTTTTATCAAATCTTATGTAATTATTTTGCAGAATTTCTACCCTTCTCAGCTTAGCTAGTTTGAAAAGTATGATGAAATATATATCAGATTAAATAATCTTATCCGTATACTTTATCAAATGTAATTTAATTATCTAACGTATTTTCCGGTTTTTAATTTCATCGATTCTGTCTCCGTCCTTCTATTAGATGTTTACATTGGTAACGTTATAATTGTACTACACGGAAACTGATAATATATTGCCTTTACTCATGATTCCTGGACTAATCGGATTCGCGATGCTTATTCTCTTTTCTATTTCTCATGTTTGAACCTGAAACTCCAAATTAAAATTAATCAATCTTATACTCACCATGATTTTGCTAATGAAACACTAGATCAATAATAAACTCTTCTGCAAAAACTTGATGAATTGAAAGCTGAATTTATATATATAGATTGATTGATAGATGGAGCATCCAACAATATAACCATTATTCATTGACAGCAGCAGAGTAGTTCACAACCCCAAATACAATAATTTCAATGACACTTCCTTGAGGATCACACAATTGAGCAAACAATGATATATTTATATGCATACAAGCACAATATACATACATAGATGAAATATGACTGTGAGTGAAGGGCATCATGAAGTTTTGTAGCAATATAGTTGAGGAACATAAGTGGAGCCGTGGCGTTCCATGGACTTGATAGCAGGCTGGTTTAGATATGCATATTTGCTCTTCGTCCACCTGCAACTCTCAAATATGTGAGCGGATTTGCTTCTTTGACTAACTGAATGTAGCTAATAAGCATTAAGTACTGAAGCTGATTTTATCACAAGTACATAGTTACATCTAACTTACCAGTCCTTTATACCAACTCTCTTTTCCTTCATGTTCTCATTGATTTCAGAGATGTTCTTAGGTACCATTTCATTCTCCACGTCATCATCATCCACCTTCAAGGAATACACGAAGTGTCTGTAGTCCTCCGCCTTAACACAACAGACAATATGTAAGCAAGTTAATTCGGAAAAATGGACTCAAAATCAAATATTACTTGGGACACTTCATTTCATTTTGTCTGATGCTTTCTCACAATCAAACATTTCCCTCAATTGATCAGGAGATGAACTCTATTTGTAAATCAGTCGCCAGTAACAGGTTACAGAGCAAGATACAAAGTGGTCAATTAACCTGCTATCAAAATCTCTACTTTAATAGCATAAGTTCCAAATTCATCTTTCACAATTAGTGCAAAGATTGGGACAAAGAAGAAAAATTGGGGAACAAAAAGCCAGGTCACAGTCATTGGCTATATTCATCGCAAAGTGCAGCTTATGAATCTCTTTTAACTTATTTTATATTCATACTGAGAAAGATAATAACAATGGATATTCATCCAAAACACTTTTTATCCATGTTTGTATAGTGGCCCACTGGGACCATGCGTATATAATAATGCAACGTACGTAATATGCTTTTGCTTATGGGCATAGAAGTCTAGTAGTCGTCCATCAATTAACTATTATTATTGCCCTTTCGGCTGAATATATGACTTTTAAGGAATCTTATTATTGGTAGGACCAATCGCAAAGAAAACGGAGCACTCAATATTTGTTACTATTATCTATTCAAAGTATGGAAAAGCTGCAGTCATATTGTGTGATTTTGACATATCTCCCACTTTCATATTGTGTGGTTGGGCCTACCTCGGATCCTGCACATAGTGAGAGCTTTAGTGCACCGGACTTGCCCTTTCGGCACTTTCTATGTTTTATCAAAAGATTTATGCAAGCAGCACACGGATCAGGATGAGGAAACGTGGAATTTAATATGCACTATTTTCCTATAGTTGTTCACAAATTGTATGTACATGATTCATCTATATAAAAAAGAACTGTGATTAATTGATATGAAAATTTTACCGAGAGATTGCGTGCCCGGATTCTGGCTGCAGCTTTGATGGCATCAAGGAAGTGCTCTTCTTCAGTCTTGCGCTTCTGCTTCCAATACTTGGCAATCTCCTGTTTGGTCAGGCTAGTCGTTGTCAGTTTCCTGCTAAGAAGAAACTTGGATGCTGCTGCTGCTGCTGGAGGTGGTGGTGGAGCAATTCTCTTTGACTTTTTTCCATCAGCTACACTTTTACCTTCCCTTTGCTTCATGATTTCAATAGATTCTTGACGGATTTAAAAGTTTGAGATCTCAAGATTATGAGAGGATGAAGAGGTTTTTTAATATACAACTCTTCAGTCACCACAATATAACTGCAAGTTTAGACCTCTCAGTAGGGACAGATTTTAAACTATTTGGTCCATCCAGTCCACCGTACCAACCAACAAAAATCAAGATAGAATCACAATTTTGGGACCAGGTCTTGGAGGACTTACAGGTTTGATGTACGAAGAGAAATATATGTTGCAGAAATTGCTGATACTTGATCTACACGCCTATGAAAACTTTGAAGGAGTCTTTAAGCTTGATTTGTGGCAAACTTGCGGATGTATGTTTACGATAAATGTCAATAGAATATGATCCTTAAAGAAGAACTTTAAGCCACTTGCTTAATAAACAAAGGAAATGGCCTGTCATTATCCTTATGTCAGCAGTTTGGTGGGGCGTAAACACTTAACCACCACCATTGTGTCTGTCTTTTTGCGGGTCGTGCTAAAAGTTTCTTCTAAAAAGCAACATAGTTTCCATCGCAAGTGCTATACTAAAAATGATGTTGGATGGATACTTTTGACGGCTATTAATGGATAATATGCACTACATCAGATTTAACGAAACACATTAAACATTTTTTCCTCGTCGAGATCTTATCTTATCCTCTCACAGTAAGCCTTATTTTCTTTGTCAGCACATCTTGCCAGAAATACCAAAATCAACCTTGAGCAATGTGATGTTTAATTGAAATAATCCCATAATTCAATTAATACAACTGGCTTCGTTGGTTCTTAATGGGTTAAATATATAAGCAAGCATAGGCACCAGTAGTGGCTACGTAATTGTCAGTGGTATTGTTAGTATACTTTTACGTTCAACTACCATTTTCCTTTTTGTTCTTTTCGTTTTTGTTGCTGTTCTGAGTTACCGTTTCATTCTCCTACCCATGATTTATCCTCCTTCACGAATCCTCAAGGTATCTATAGACTGAGAAGATAAATAGTTCTTCTGATGACTATATAGGGCTCTATTTGTACTCCAGTTGCCAGTATCAAATGACAGACACGAAGGATAACTGTACTCCTCAATTTTCCCTGTCAAAAAAACTCCTATTTAGTACAATTTCTACATTCACCTTGACAGTTCAAATCATACTAGTTCATAGATTGGGTCGATGAGGAAGAAAGGGAGAAATAAAACAAAAAAGATCACAGTAAATAGTTGATTTTAGCAAAGAGTAGTTTAAGCATCTCTTCTTCTGGATTCATAAAATATTCAAAGAGAGAGAAAATAACACGGTAAGGTCCCACTCACATATTTTATCATTTCACGTTATTGTGGCCAATCAGCCAATAAGAGCACACACTTAAATAATGCAACGTAGATTGATTTTCCTGGCAGGTAGAATACTAATTAGTATCCCTTTTGAGTCGATGGTCAATCGGAAACAATTTCTCCACCTTCACAAGCAATGTAGAGCCAAAATTTCCACTAAGAACTAAAGAGTATCAAAATATAATGAAGTAAAATTGCATAGAAGCCAAGGAGTGTCAATATGTAATATATATATATATACACAAAAATATTTTTATTTGAATTTTCCAACGAAAGGGTGTCAACTTATATGTGCTCCACCACTATTCACAAGATAGGGATAAGCTGCATACACACCACCCCTTCCAACCCCCATAATGGGATTGTACTGGGGAAGCAATTTCAAGCTGGTAGGTGTTAAACAAATGATAATCAGGACAAAAGACCCTTAAATAATCAACCTCCTGAAAAGAATCAGATTGCTTTTGTCATAGTTGTCATCAAGTTGAATGTACAATGATTCATCTGTCAAAAAATTTACTAATCTGTAAGTTCTAATGCCATCTTTAATGAAATTGATATTAAACCTCACCAAGAGATTCATTTTTGGATTGTTGAAACCCCACTTAGAGATTCGTTGTTGGGATTGTTGAAACCTCACCAAGAGACTGTCTGCCCCGATTTCGAGCTGAGTCTTAAATGGCATCTTCCACAGACTTGGGCTTCTGCTTCCAATATTTTAGCAATCTGCTTCTTGGTCAGGCTTGCCGCAGCCATGTGCTCAAACTGACAGTTTCCTACTAGAAGAAAACCCCAACACTGGTGGTGGTGGTAGTGGGCAGCAACCTTCCTTAACTCTTTCCCATCAGCTACACAATCAACTTCACTCTGCTTCATTTTCAGAGTCCCAAGTGACTATTTTTCAATAGGATTCTTGTTGGATTTAGAATATCTTCAGGAACTTCAGTCTCTGGTCTTTAACTCTTCCACAACTTATCCATAATATTAGAAGCTCGAAATTTTGTTGGAATTTTTCGAAAACTCAAAAATTTTGGTTAGCAGCTACAGTTCAAACAAAATTCTCAAACCTTACAATAAGACAAGGTTGAGACTTTAGCATATGCAGAAACAAACATCAATAAACAATTCAACTGGTAGACACAAGCACAAAGGTGTCTGTAAGATTTTAGGATATTGGAAATTATGTTGGATCCGGATGCTGGAGGATTGACAGATAGATGCTTAAAAGTATAGGCCAATAACATGGATTAGCCAGAAAGCTACACTACAGAAGCTATAATTGAGCTAAAGCCCTTCAAACATGATCCTAGAAAACTTTCAGAAATCTTAAGAGTACATGTCAGAAGAGTATGCTATTGATCCAGACATCTAAATCACTAGCTTAATTTATTAATAAAACAGACATCGTTATCCTTAATTCAGCAGTTTGGTCACCAATTAACTAGACAATATAACCACAATTATGCTGTTCTCTTTTGTGTCTTGCTACATATTTCCTTTGCTGAGCAACAATGAACAACATGTCATTACCATGGAGTTAGAATGCTAGAACTTATATCTTTCTTCACTCTTCTATCTCAGAGAAGATTCATTATTTTTCTGGGAATTGGCTGATAGAATGTTTCTTTTCTCGGCACAAACATACCCAGTCACACATGTTTGAAATTGATGTTCATTATCAAGATAAATACATAAAAGATTTCCCCCCTGTGAAAGGGAGAACCAATTCCTCAGCACCTTATGAACCTGCCTATGAGGGGAAAACCTTACCTATAAATTTAAGGCAAGAAAAAACATTTTAGATCTCTAACCTCCACCAGTTGACTTATTATTGCATCTTTTAGCAGAAATCCAGATAATATGACTAATAAATTTGTAAGCCGAACGGTCAAATTAATGACAACAACTACACCTCAATCCAATCTAGTGGTGTCAACTATATGAATCATCACTATGTATATTGCTCTATCGGATCCATTTCAACCAAATGATTGGTAATTCAGGTTCTCTAGCACTAAATGTGCTCTATATTTTCTAAAAGCATACAGATCTTTTCGCAAAAATAATTTGTTTCTCCATCTCCAGTGGACATAGCTCTGAAGGAAAAGGTAATCTACAGTTCCCTATACTAGAAAATGCTCATAATTGTATTGTACCAAAAGTTTTCTGTGGTCTTTTTCCGTCAATATAGACCAACCTTTTTTAGTTCGTCCTACACTACTGTAATAATGAACCTTTTATTGCAATATAGCAAAAGATAGAAGTTCAAGAGAAATTTCTATAGGCGATGATTGAAGTGGACAATCAGAAAATGGATTATCAAATATCCTATATATTAGCTAAATAGGGGTAACATTACGAATAAGAAGTCACAAGCAGAAAATCTAGAATAAGACCTCATTCTCCAAAATAAAAAATCTAGAATAAAACCATAAAATAGCATATATCTGTGCATTCATATGTGTGACCTCAATAAGGAGATCGTGGACATACATCTTTCATGTCATAAAGACCCTGAATGCCAACAAGAACAATTAAGGATTAAATGACCACAGTGAATTTCTTGGAAGCAGAATCAACTTATCAGTAACAGAGGTTCTCGCAGGGAAGAAGGTCTCGCCAGGAAAGATGCTGCTCATGAGAATGGACAAGGGCCATATCATTGAAAGACGAGTAAGAAAGAGGAAAAGCTAGGGAAGCAAAAACTTATGCATGGTTATTCGACATGGATTTCCCATTGACTACAGAATCAACCTTGTTTTTTCAAGGAAAAACCTAAAATAAACAGGACAATCGTTGGTCGTGCCTCTTCTTCCCAATGAAGAGAAATGTTGCAATAATCAGAGATGCCAAACGACATAAGAGATAGCCACAACAAGTTGGCAGAATAATTAATTTACCAGTTTTTCACTATGAAGCTTATGGTTGTTTTGCAGGTAGGAGTCTCTGATTATCTAAAACACAAATTACTCATTAGAAAAAGAACATGATATTGCCACTCAAACTTCCTATCCTAGCAAAATGCGAGTAACAGTTCAAAGCATTTAAATCCCACTAATTCTAAAAGTTTCTCCCAACAATTATTTGAAATTCTGATTCCACCATACAAAACAAAATTGGTCCTTAGGTTTCATCCTTCTTTTCAAACGGAATTCAAATTCAGCTACGAAAAACTGTTGCAAGGAAGGTGATAAAGGCTATCTTTTTATTCATCCAATATGAATATTTACACGAAATGAAACAATTCGCAAAAGCAGTAAATGTAAAAATCAAAATCTCGTATGCACAAATATCATACATAAACCCTAAAATCTAGAAATTGACAAAAATAAAAAACTGAACATGTCAAGTCTCAGAAGTAATCTTTAAAGCTTTATACTTTATCCTATACCTTGCAGCTCTAGGAATAACCTGACTAGGGCCAAAATGAAACTGACCCGGACTATCAGTCATGGGCGGCCCATCGTCATACACATAGCCCACAAGCTTCCCACAATTCATACACATCATCTTGGTCCTCTTCCTCTGGATTCCCCAATAATCGAGGGTTTCGAAAAAGGGTCTGATTTTATCTTCTTTCTCGAACTTGAATTTGGAAGAATCAACAGCGGAAAAAGATAGAGTACCTTTGTTCCCTGCTTCGAAGTAAAAATCCTTTGGGTAAAGGTAGTTTGTATGGAGATTGAAGTTTGTACCGCACTCTTTACAACTGTAGATTGATGCCATCTTCAACGGTGAAGGGGTTTGATCGAGGAAAGGGGGTTTTATGAAGGGGAAAATTGAGTAAGATGAATTGGTTTGCACAGTGTCAAAACCGCGTTCCCCCTGAATTTGGCGAGACGTTGAAAAGTCTGATAATCTAGACGCTAGGCGGCAACAACGAGCTTTCTTTTCGGAAAAGAAATTGGGTTAAGGGCAAGGCTGATCAAAATCAACTCATTAATTGATAAAGTTAATTGCAAAATTAATTTATTAAATAAATAATTGATAAATAGATTGAAATTTTATAAATAATGAATTATCGTATGAAACTTTAATTACTAGACATATAAATTATAAAATATATATTATATTATAAATTATATCTAATCCCTAAAGCGGTAAGTCTATTTAGTTTTCAGTTGTATATCATTATATATTATACTTTCCACGTTAAACAATAATTCTTCACTATTGATTTGACACAGTGATAACAGTAAATGATATGGATAATGTCATCAAATCATCCTTTGAATATAATAAATATAATATTCTGAAAAATAAAATAAGAAAATGACTGTAATTAATGATAAAGATAAATTAGAAACTAAGTATAAAATTATCTCTTAATTTCATAAAGTTGACAAATATTATTGGATATTTTAAAATAGAATAATAGATAAGTAAAGATGAAATGATTGATTACTATTGTTAGTCCTAAAGGGTAAAGAATAAATCTTTGGTGCTTCTATTTGCTTAGTTGCCTTCGATTTTTAATTGTGAAAAGGGTCAAAACTATCCTCAACTTTATTTTATTAATTGACTATGTTTATTGATGATCCTATCGTTAATAAAGTTTTCACTCATACCCCTCAATTGAATGGAAAATCCAAATTAAATAAAATTATCCATTTTAAAAAAAAAAAAATCCACCACTCCATCTAAGTCACCCCAATCCAACCAAGAAAACTTGTTGAATGAGAGATTAAAATTTGAAGAACCAACCAACAAAACTTCATAGTCATTAATGAAGCTTGGAACTTAAGTTCAAATTCAAGTGAATTCTGTTTAGAATGAGTTTTAGGGACGAAGGTTCTTGGATTGTTTAATAGTAATATGGTTCTTATTTTTGCACATGAACATAAGGTCCACCACTGAATCACACCCACACCCCTAATGGAAACTTCACTGTTCACCGTCCCAACAACCACTTCTTCACTTCAAAATCACCATAACCACGCCTAAAAACCACCAAACCCCTATGGGAAAAACTATTAAAACCCCCCACAAAATCACCACAAGACAGCCAACATAATCCAACCAAACGATCTCTTCCAGAACTATCTGAAAATGACCACCAAACCCATCAAAATGATCACCAGAAAATCGTCGAAACCACCACAAAGTTAATATAAATCAACAGCACCCAAATTCACCACCATGGCCTTCGACAACATCAACCAATAACAACCAAACGACATCAAATTCCCACCGAAAAAACCACCCCAAACAGTCGTCAAATACCCACAAAAATTTCAACCCAAAACCACCCCACCACTCTTGTCGAAATCCGGCGAAACTCAAACTCAACGGGCCTCACCTTCGTCCTCCTCTTCTTTACTGTTTCTTTGCGACCTACAACCAAGGAAGCCTCTAAGTTCCGACGACGAATGAAGCAAACAACAACAACAACACATGGAGATTTTATTTTATTATTTGCATTTGGTACTTAAAGATCAAATTTAATGGATTGCAGGTCGAGGCTAATTGAAAATGCATTTTAAACCGATAATTCTAATTGAAATTGGGTTAATTTGGGGATTTTCATCCAAGTAGGGATACATGTGAAAAGTTTATTAACGACAGGGGCATTACCAATTTACTTTTAATGGCGAGGGTACGGTCAAATAATAAAACAAAGTTGAGAGGTATTTTTGACCCTTAACCCTTTTAATTTTGGTGTTTCTTTGATTTCTTTCGAACGAATAACTTTAAAAATATTGTAATTATAAATTACAGTTTTAAATTGCGTAAATAAAAAAAGAAAGTACTAGAAAGATGAATTGATACATTACTCAATAATTATTCTTCAATTATCGAATTAATTTATATCTTATTGATTGACGGGTAAATTAGTACATTTGAAAATTGATAATCAATACACTAAATCATCATGCATAATTATTCGTTCGATTTGCCCAATAAACAATACTGGGTTAAAATTCAATCTTGAAATTCATCTTCTTCTCTTTTTTTTTTAAAAAAGAAGAAGTTAAATATGATCAAATGTTATTGTTTTTAAATTAAAAAAAAAACAATTTTTTATGTCCTATGAGTTGAATTTATCATCTATTAATTACTATTGTTCAGTGTATATTTATTATTGTTACAATTATTTTTAAAAGAATCATACTTACTTATGCAGATTAAATATATAATCTTTTACATATTCATGAGAAATTTGTAATTAATTTTTGAAAAGTAGGTCACTATTTGACTTGCGAAGATGCAATCTCCTTAAACATATAGAATCGCCAATTATTAGGCTTATTCCCATCCTCAAACTTCAAACTATATCAAATAAAATTAGTACTACAAAATTGCTTCATTATGTTGAATTCTATCATTGAACAAAGAAAAGTGACACAACTTCATCATTAATCCTTTTAGAATTATCATCATATTATCTAAAATATTCATTGGTCTTCTAATAATAAAATAAATTCACATGTGAAATTCAACTCTCAGATCATTTAAAACATTATAATATCACAATCAATAATATAAGATGATCAAAGGTTGATGGTCTTTTAAAAAGGGTTTTGATAATTAAAGAAAATGACGAAGTGTGTTGAAGAAACATAACTTGTATATGTGGCAGAACAGTTAAGTGAACACATGATACGGTAAAGATAACAAAGAATCGTGAAAATTTTACTAATGGAGTGCCTAAGTAAAAAATTACTAGCCAATAAGTTCAATCTTGGATCATCATTGGAATTATGAGGTAACTATCATAAAAAACAAAAATAAAATTTGTAATCTGAGATCAAAGAAGGAGTCGTGTCTTAATGATAGAGCAAAAAGATGAAGGGATAACAAGACAAAAAGACATACACATCAGATTTATTTGCACGAGGCTTCGTCAACAATAAAGGAATATTAGCTGACACAACTAACGATTTTTTCACGTGGAATATTGATTTCGCATGATACTTTATGACTTAAATGGAGCATCTTTATCACTGTATTTAACTCATTTATGAACACATTTAGTTATTGTTGATACATTAATTTAACATGTTTATTCTTCACATCATAACTAATTTAACCATATGATCAAATTAAAAAACTATTGAATGAGTTTTTCCCATTAAATATAATAATCAATACACTAATCAATAAGGTCAATAAAATAGTAACTGATATAAAAACAATTAATCGAGAAAGTAAAAATCAATAACTGATCACATGACCAATTGAAGTATTAATAAACCTATTCAATATACTAAAAATAATTTTATTAAGTTAGTTGTTGAAAAGAACAATACACAACATCAAAATTAATGTATATAAACTTTAGAAAAAATAATATTAATTACTAAAAATTTAGTAAAAATATAATATTATCAAACGTATAAAATATTCGAGAACAAAAGAACATGATATAAAATTATATGTCTATAAAAATATTATTACTAAATTTTGATTAAACAATATATAATCTCTAAATATTATCCACGAATCTTATATATAACTACAATATATAATCTCTAAATATAAATCTTAGTTGTTTATTAACCATAAAAATAAATTGAGAATTAAGACATATATCAATTTGTAATTGTTTCATTATTCGATCAAAAAAGAAGAGGAAGTGCCTGACGCGCATACAAGCGTACTTTAGCTTAAAAAATACGCTTCGCGTAAGTTAGCAACTCTTATCGACATGGGGCGGTTGCTATTCTTCTATAAATAGGGTCATATTGCCCTTATTTCTGACTTTGTTCTCAAAGCCTCCTTTCCCAAACAGAGAGGAGAAAGAGCGAAGCGAAAAATCAGATCTGTACTGAACCAGTGAAATTGACTGAAGAATGGAGTCTTAAAATAGAAACTTACATATGGATTAATCAAAACCCTATATTATCTTGTCGAAAAAACAATTATTCAACTGTTTAATTGCTCTTTTCCTTCTTAATTCTTCTTGTAACCTAGATTTTCGCCACCATGGATTTGCGCTTCCCCTTCTCGCCGGCGGAGGTTGCCAAGGTCCGGACGGTTCAGTTCGGCATTGTCAGCCCCGACGAAATTGTAATTTCCTGAATCTCGATTCATTTCTTGAATTGTCTAGGGTTTATATTGAGCGAAATTGACTTGTTCTATTTTTCCTTTTTTTCTTGACGTAATTGCAGAGACAAATGTCTGTGGTGCACATTGAACATGGTGAGACTACGGAGAGAGGAAAACCAAAGCCTGGAGGGTTGAGCGATCCTCGGCTTGGGACGATTGATCGGAAGATGAAGTGCGAGACGTGTATGGCTAACATGGCTGAGTGTCCGGGGCACTTTGGTCACCTTGAGCTAGCCAAACCTATGTTTCATATCGGGTTCATGAAACCTGTACTTAGTATCCTTCGTTGTGTCTGCTTCAACTGCTCGAAAATTCTGGCAGATGAGGTACTTTGATGGAATTGAATTGTTAGTGTTGAAAGGTCGCATACAATGAACTTTTGGTTTTGGGCAAAAGTTAGTATTTTTAAGTGAAGAAGGACTGGTATTGACTTGAATTACTGTGCATCTGTTTTTCATTATCCAGGTGATTTTTGAAGTTCATAATATTGATTAAGTTATGAGTGGGCAAACCATTAAATTTGGAGAGTTGAGGTCTGCCAATGGAGTTTTAGAAACTAACTGAACGAGTTTCAAAAGTGGTGATAGAGCAGTATTTTCTATTACATCAACGTGACCCTTTTTAGGAGGTAGCTTCCATGTATTAGTTAATCAGGATTTGGTGGTTCAGTGACTGGTATTTTTCTTGAAGGGTGCAAATTTCGTCCTGCATTTTTTCTTCATCCAGTTAGAAGGGAGAGAGACCGAACATGTCCTATCTAAAGAGTAGTCAAATTCATTTCCTTTTGATTGTTTACTTATCGAACAGCGAACATCAGATTATAATTCATGTATAGAGGTGATCTTTAGAAATAGACAGCTCTAAATGGTCTTACTACAGACCCTTACTGTCTCACTGATGAATCAAGAGGAAAAAAAAGGTTTTATCTTGACGTCTCACATGGAAGGAAGTTGTCTGTATCCATTATCTGGATGTTTGTTTCTGATGCTCAATGTAGCTCTGGGACAGATTATTGAATCTGTGGGTTTTCCAATTTCGTGCAGGAGGATCCCAAATTCAAGCAAGCCATGAGAATCAGGAATCCTAAAAACAGGCTGAGAAAGATGTTGGATGCTTGCAAAAATAAAACAAAATGTGAAGGTGGGGATGAAATTGATGTACAAGGTCAAGATTCTGAAGAGCCTGTCAGGAAGAGTAGAGGTGGCTGTGGTGCACAGCAGCCCAAAATTTCAATAGATGGTATGAAAATGGTTGCTGAATATAAGATGCAAAAGAAAAAGACTGATGACCCGGAGCAGATGCCAGAACCAGTTGAAAGGAAGCAACAACTCTCTGCTGAGCGGGTATGTGCATGTTTACCCCAGGTCTTCTGACTCGCTTGAGACGATCTCTCACTGCATGTATTATCATAACCTCATCTTGTAGGTGTTGAGCATTCTGAAGAGGATAAGTGATGAAGATTGCGTCTTGCTTGGCCTAAATCCAGAGTTTGCTCGCCCAGATTGGATGATTCTTCAAGCACTTCCTATACCACCCCCACCTGTTCGGCCTTCTGTGATGATGGATACTTCATCAAGGAGTGAGGTATTCATTTTCCTGTTGGGGTTTTAAGCTTAGTGTACTGTTGCTAAAACTTTTGCTTTATCTCTACTTTCTTCTGTTCCTTCCATAAAATTCTAGAAAATTGTGTCAGTTGGATTACCTTTTTCTGTTAAATTTCATGTAGGATGATTTAACACATCAATTGGCCATGATTATTCGTCACAACGAGAATTTGAAGAGGCAGGAAAGGAATGGGGCACCGGCACACATCATTTCGGAGTTTGCACAGTTATTGCAATTTCATATAGCTACGTATTTTGATAATGATCTGCCTGGACAACCCAGAGTATGCTGATTTTCTCTTGAGAATCCTTTTCTTCAACTATTGGATCTTTTGAAACTTCAAAAAGTTCTAATTGCTGTTTTTTTACATATTCTAATGTGCAGGCTACTCAAAGATCAGGTAGACCCATTAAATCAATATGTAGTAGATTAAAATCGAAGGAAGGTCGAATCAGAGGCAATCTGATGGGCAAAAGAGTAGACTTTTCTGCTCGGACAGTGATTACGCCTGATCCAACTATTAATATTGATCAATTGGGAGTCCCATGGAGTATTGCTCTGAATCTCACTTATCCAGAAACAGTGACACCATATAACATTGAAAGGTATTTTTTTGTTCTTGTAGAAATGAATCCCCACACTCACTAATCCATTTGAAACAAGAAGGAAATTGAACTGTACATGTTTGTGCTGATTGAAGTTGGATTTTCAAACAGGTTAAAGGAGCTTGTTGAATATGGACCTCATCCACCTCCTGGTAAAACCGGAGCCAAGTATATAATTAGGGATGATGGCCAAAGGCTTGATCTCCGATACTTGAAGAAGAGCAGCGATCAGCACCTTGAGCTAGGATATAAGGTCTGTTTCTTTCAGTTCCAAGTAATTGAGGGTCTTTTGAGACAACTGCCTAATATCCAATGCTGCCAATGCAGGTTGAGAGGCACTTAAATGATGGGGATTTTGTTCTCTTCAATCGGCAACCCAGTCTACACAAAATGTCTATCATGGGGCATAGGATTAAGATCATGCCATACTCAACTTTCCGCTTGAATTTATCTGTCACTTCTCCTTACAATGCTGATTTTGATGGTGACGAAATGAACATGCATGTTCCCCAGTCATTTGAAACCAGAGCAGAGGTGCTGGAGCTTATGATGGTCCCTAAGTGTATTGTTTCACCCCAGGCAAATAGGCCTGTAATGGGTATTGTTCAGGATACCCTTTTAGGTTGCCGCAAACTTACTAAAAGAGACACCTTTATAGAAAAGGTGAACCCGCATGTGCCATTTCAGAATTTCATCACAGCTTTCATGATTTTGCATGATCTAGTAAAGATTGCTTACTTTCGGTTTGCAGGATGTCTTTATGAACATCTTAATGTGGTGGGAGGATTTTGATGGGAAAGTACCCGCTCCAGTTATTCTTAAACCAAGGCCACTTTGGACTGGAAAGCAAGTGTTTAACCTCATCATACCAAAACAAATAAATCTTTTAAGATATTCCGCATGGCATAATGATTCAGAAAAAGGGTACATAACTCCTGGAGATACTCAAGTTAGAATAGAGAAAGGGGAGTTGCTATCTGGTACTCTTTGCAAAAAGACCCTTGGGACGTCCACTGGAAGTCTGATTCATGTTATATGGTATGCATTTTCAGAATTTTGTGTCCACCCCCCTGGATCTTATCTCTTGCTTTCATATTAAGTTTGAATCTGGACCACATTCACTTGGGGGTTGACTTTATGTCAAGCCCCAAATACTTTTCTAGACAATAACCGTCTTGTGGCGCAACGTGTGGCTTGCTTTCCTCCTGTTTATGTGAGGATACTGTCATTAGTCGAATGTGAGGTGGATGAGATGAGGGCTTATAATTATGTTACAGTAAGTGGAGTCATTGCCATTTTTTCATTGTTAACTTTGCCTCTGCAAACAGGGAGGAGGTTGGGCCTGATGCTGCTCGAAAGTTTCTGGGACATACACAGTGGCTGGTTAATTATTGGCTTCTTCAGCAAGCGTTTAGCATTGGAATAGGAGATACAATTGCTGATGCTGCAACCATGGAGAAAATTAATGAAACTATCTCGAGTGCAAAAAACAAAGTCAAAGAACTTATTAAAGCTGCTCAAGAGAAGCAATTAGAAGCTGAACCAGGGCGAACTATGATGGAATCATTTGAGAACAGAGTGAACCAGGTACCTTTTGTAAATGGACATCAATCTTTTCCTCTTTCTTTTGCGTGATGATTTTTTAATAATGTTTACGTCGTAATCTTAGGTGTTAAATAAGGCTCGTGATGATGCTGGAAGCAGTGCGGAGAAGAGTTTATCAGAGAGTAATAATCTTAAAGCTATGGTTACTGCTGGGTCAAAGGGAAGTTTTATCAACATATCTCAAATGACTGCTTGTGTGGGGCAACAGAATGTTGAAGGGAAACGTATTCCTTTTGGGTTCATAGACCGTACGCTTCCTCATTTTACCAAGGATGATTATGGTCCAGAAAGTCGTGGTTTTGTGGAGAATTCATATCTCCGAGGACTGACTCCGCAGGAATTTTTCTTCCATGCTATGGGTGGTAGAGAAGGTCTGATTGATACTGCTGTGAAAACTTCTGAGACCGGGTACATTCAGAGGCGGTTAGTGAAGGCCATGGAGGATATCATGGTCAAGTATGATGGCACTGTTAGGAATTCATTGGGGGATGTCATCCAGTTTCTTTATGGAGAAGATGGGATGGATTCTGTTTGGATTGAGACACAGAAGCTGGATTCTCTGAAAGCCAAAAAAGCAACATTTGATGACATGTATGCGTATGAGATCGATGATCCTAACTGGAACCCGAGTTATATGTTGCCAGAAGCTGTCGAAGATTTAAAAGGTATTCGGGAGATTCGTAGTGTGTTTGACGCAGAGGTTCAGAAGCTTGAAGCTGATAGACACCAGCTTGGGACAGAAATTGCTGTAACGGGTGATAATTCTTGGCCACTTCCTGTTAACATTCAGAGGCTTGTCTTAAATGCCCAAAAGACATTTAAGATAGATTTCCGGAGGCCGTCTGACATGCATCCTATGGAGATAGTGGAAGCGGTTGATAAATTACAAGAGAGGCTTAAGGTTGTTCCTGGTGATGATTATCTAAGCATGGAGGCTCAAAAGAATGCTACTCTTTTCTTCAATATCTTACTCCGTAGTGCCTTGGCTAGTAAAAGGGTTCTGAAGGAGTATAGGCTTAGTCGAGAGGCTTTTGAATGGGTAATTGGTGAGATAGAGTCTCGCTTTTTGCAATCACTTGTGGCACCAGGGGAGATGATTGGCTGTGTTGCTGCACAGTCTATTGGTGAACCTGCCACACAGATGACTCTAAATACATTTCATTATGCTGGTGTGAGTGCCAAGAATGTTACTCTTGGTGTGCCAAGGTTGAGGGAGATCATCAATGTTGCCAAGAAAATCAAAACACCCTCTCTTTCTGTGTACTTGAAACCTGAGGTAGGCAAAACAAAAGAGAGGGCCAAAACTGTCCAGTGTGCCTTAGAATATACCACTTTGCGGAGTGTTACTCAAGCCACCGAAGTGTGGTATGATCCCGATCCTATGAGCACCATTATTGAGGAGGATGTTGAATTCGTCAAGTCATACTATGAAATGCCAGATGAAGAGATCGACCCTGACAAAATCTCCCCATGGTTGCTTCGTATAGAGCTAAATCGTGAAATGATGGTGGATAAGAAACTTAGCATGGCTGACATTGCTGAAAAGATCAACCTTGAATTTGATGATGACTTAACCTGTATCTTTAACGATGATAATGCAGAAAAGTTGATCCTTCGAATTCGTATTATGAATGATGAAGCTCCAAAAGGTGAGCTGGATGAATCTGCTGAGGATGATGTATTCCTTAAGAAGATTGAGAGTAACATGCTTACGGAGATGGCTCTCCGGGGCATTCCAGATATTCACAAGGTCTTCATAAAGAATAGTAAGGTGCAGAAGTTTGATGATAATGAAGGATTTAAAGCAGAAAATGAATGGATGTTGGACACTGAGGGTGTGAATCTTTTGGCTGTTATGACACACGAAGATGTGGATGCAAGTAGAACAACAAGTAATCACTTGATTGAAGTTATTGAAGTCCTTGGTATTGAGGCAGTTCGTAGATCACTGCTGGATGAGTTGAGGGTTGTCATATCTTTTGATGGGTCCTACGTGAACTACCGACATCTGGCCATATTGTGTGATACCATGACCTATCGTGGTCATTTAATGGCCATTACTCGTCATGGTATCAACCGGAACGACACTGGTCCCATGATGAGATGCTCATTTGAGGAGACAGTGGACATTCTTCTTGACGCCGCTGTATTTGCAGAGTCAGATCACTTGAGGGGTGTAACTGAGAATATTATGTTAGGTCAGCTTGCACCAATTGGCACAGGAGGCTGTTCTTTGTATCTCAATGAGGAGATGTTGAAACAAGCTATTGAGATACCATTACCTAGCTACATGGAAGGTGGTCTTGAATTTGGCATGACACCTGGACGTTCACCTATCAGTGGAACCCCGTATCATGACGGAATGATGTCTCCAAATTATTTGCTCAGCCCAAATATGCGGATGTCTCCGATTACAGATGCTCAATTTTCTCCTTATGTGGGTGGAATGGCTTTCTCTCCCACTTCATCCCCTGGTTACAGCCCGTCATCCCCTGGTTACAGCCCATCATCCCCTGGTTACAGCCCGACCTCCCCAGGATACAGCCCCACTTCCCCTGGGTACAGTCCTACATCCCCTGGGTACAGCCCTACTTCCCCCACTTATAGCCCCAGCTCTCCTGGCTACAGCCCGACAAGTCCAGCATATTCTCCAACCAGTCCTTCATACTCACCTACATCACCCAGTTATAGCCCAACATCTCCAAGCTATAGCCCAACATCGCCTAGCTATAGCCCAACATCGCCTAGCTACAGCCCCACTTCTCCTGCCTACAGCCCCACTTCTCCTGCCTACAGCCCCACTTCTCCTGCTTACAGCCCCACTTCTCCATCCTACAGCCCTACTTCACCATCCTACAGTCCCACTTCACCTTCATACAGCCCCACATCGCCTTCATACAGCCCCACCTCACCCTCTTATAGTCCAACTTCTCCATCATATAGTCCGACTTCTCCTGCATACAGTCCTACCTCCCCTGGTTACAGCCCAACATCACCCAGCTATAGCCCAACATCACCATCCTACAGTCCTACATCACCAAGTTACAATCCCTCAGCGAGATACAGTCCCTCCCTTGCTTATTCGCCAACAAGCCCGAAGCTGTCTCCTTCTAGTCCATACAGCCCGTCATCTCCAAGTTACAGGTAAACAACTGGTTTGATACATGTGTCTTAAATTGTTTGCCGAGACAGGAAAGGTTCTTAAGTTGGCTCTGTTCGATAATAATACAGTGATTTTAGTAGCGCCGTGATCTCTTCTTGATTAGGTCGCTTATCTCTCGTTTTAAAGTCAGCTTCATAATAACTAGTTACTTTCTGAAGTTTGTCGGGGTTTGTATTTGTGGATTTTAGACTGGCTACAGCTATGTTACTAATGATGTGATTAAATGTGGTCTTGTGTTTGCAGTCCCACGTCACCATCTTACTCTCCAACATCTCCGTCATATTCTCCTTCAAGCCCAACCTATAGTCCCAGCAGGTAAGTGATGTGCATATGTTCTCCTATATTTGATTCTCTACCTGAAATTTTGGCGGAACTTATATTGTTAAGAGGGTAACCTCCTTGTTAGCTTTAATATGCCTTTTCCTGCATTTGAATTTAATGAGCACTGTTACCTGATCTTTTTTGAAATAGTTCTCTTTTCTTTTTTGAAACTAAAATAATTCTCTTTTCTCCTTCTTTGCCTCTCCAAATTCAGCCCATACAACTCAGGTACAAGTCCAGATTATAGTCCCAGTTCTCCCCAGTACAGGTTAGTTGGGTTTCACTAGTCAAGACCGTAATGCAGTGTGATTTATGTTTGTTTCCTTTTTTTCTTTTTTTTTGACAAAGGTGAAATGATTTATGTTTGTTTCTAAAAGCTATTTTTCTTCAGTCCAAGTGCAGGATACTCACCAAGTGCTCCTGGGTATTCCCCATCATCTACTAGCCAGTACACCCCACGCATGAGTGAGAGAGACAACAAGAGTGTCAAAGATGACAAGGCTGGTTGATCATTAGGGAAGAAAAAATTGTATTACTGTGCATTTGAATCTTTCAGTGGCCTAAGTTGGCTGATTAGTCATTACTGTGCTTTCTGGAAGCATAAGATTGAACGGTGCTGGACATGTATAATATTTTTTTGAAGAATGCAGGTTTTGTTCAAGTTTGTAGGTTTCTCTTTTTCTGCCGAGGATACTTTGAATTATAGATGCGCAATACATGTTTCATACTTTTAAGAAGTCTCAGCACTCAGGTGTTGTCGAATAAAGGAAGATTCCGAGGGTCACTCTTTTACTGAATTTGATCCTTTTAGGTATAGACTTTGTCAGTTTGTCGTATGTCTACTTCACGTAGAAAAGGTACCCCCACCGCCCTTGTTTTAAATGATCTTTATGGGGAGGCACTTTTGACTTAGATAACAAGTAAATCTTTGGTCAAGTGAAAACACATCCATATGTAGATGAGAGTGTCGTTTTAGAACTGGTACTCTATCTTGGTTAACAATTGACCCACAAGATAACCATTCTTTGCAAGTTTGAACATATGTATATATGAAATTCGTTGAAATTTGAGTAGAGCCACGTCTGGCGCAATATGGGTTGGGGTGTCTTACACATGCCGACGCCTCTTTAAATGTGGAATTTTCAAATGAAGACAAGTAAGGAATTATTATTTATGTCAAAATCGAAGAGAAATACGTGGAGAGCAGTTGTATTGTATTGTCTATAAATTAAGTCAAAAATAATAGGTAACTTGTATAGTTGTATTACTGAATAATTGTACGATTTATGTTCCTTCTGTAGTGTATATGTATCATAATTTAAAAAAAAATCTTATTATTGTTGCACATAACAACTAAAACTAGGACGAGATGTCATTGTAACTCTCAACTATGGATATAGATAGGTTTTGATAAGGTGGACAATCAATCACTGTCTTCCATCATGAATTTTATCTCCAATCTGGAGAGAGATTATTGTTAGCCAATTCAATTGATTATCTTATATTCCTTCCCTTCTTTTTTACTTATTCATTACTTTAAAAATAGAATTTTATTTTTAACATATTAAAACAAAATAATTTTTTTCTTATTTTATCTTTAATATTAATTATTTATATTTCATATTATTCTTTGAGATCTAATAATAAACATCAATTAATATGAATATTTTAATATCATGAATTTTATCTCCTACCTAGAGAGATTATTGTCACAAGTTCAAATGATTACCTTATACATCCTTACTTTTACTTGTTCATTATTTCAAAAATAAAATATTATTATTTTTATTCTTAAGATTAATTTTAGATTATTTTTAAAAATCTAATAATAAATATCAATTAATATAAATATTTTATTAAAATATTTACATCAATCATTATTTTTTTTAAGTAACATGTAAAATCTTATGTGAATAAGTAAAATGAAGGGTGAAAGTAAACATATAAATCCTTCTGTCCAAATCACTACTTCAATATTTTGCATCATTCCCACAAAAATGTGTTATTGGAATCAATAATTAATGATGACTTGATGAGCAAATTTGTTTCACGAAAATATTCCCCCCCCCCCCCCCCCTTTTTTAAATTTATTACACTGGAGTTGTGGGATACGAGAAGTCATAATCGCACTTAATGAGCTAATCAATTCCAAAACGTTATTTTTGTATATAACTATATATTTATTCACACATCTCGAAAAGTATAATTTTTATGGGTAATGCTATTTGGTCACAATGAAAAAAAAATTATTTTTGTTGACATATTTGTTCTTTATCTTAAAAATTAAATAAATTGTTTACTTATGTTTTCAATACATTAAGTAATTAGTGAAATAATTATTAATGTTTCTATAGTCAAACATGGGAAAAGAATCACA
>JBCEWC010006910.1:0-22241 GCA_038996855.1 Solanum aculeatissimum | reverse complement strand
TTCAATACATTGCATTAATTATATTCAAAGGGTGATTTGGTAAAATTACCCCTATCATTTACTACTTCTTAATTCCTTTGCAAAATTAATAGGGGCAAAGTAAAATTGAACGGAGGAAGTATTTGAAATGCATAAAGAGTTACATGTTTCAATGATTCTCTTATCAATGTTAGACATCTATGGAATCTAGATCTTGTAGAAGATATTTTTGTTCTCTATTTTAATGTACCACCAACCTTTTAAGGTTCCCAAAAATATCGGAAAAGATTACGGGGTTTTATTTTAAAATTATCCACCATAGATAAAACTTGCTACAAAGATTCCAATGGTTATTATTTTATTTTATTTTATTTTTATAGAAATTTTCGGAGAATATATAGTGTGTACAAATTAGGGTGGATCAAATATATTAGTGTTCTAAAATTAAAATTGAATAGAGGTTTTAAATTTTAATTATTATTATTTTAAAGTAATTTTTTTTTGTTTTTAGGTATGCACCATTATTTATAAAAAATTTTATAATTAATTCGTTTTAATAATTTATTTTCAACTTGTAATAAGGCTAATTTATTTTTATTTTTTTGAGATATAACTATACTATTTCATAGTTGTTAAAGCGAGGAAAAGGTCAACAATGACTGCTTCAACGACCTATATTATTAGGAAAAAGAATTTTATTGTATCGTCAAAACAAAAATTAATAATGCACGACCTATATTATTAGATAAAAAGTACATGATATTATTTTATTTTAATTGATAAAAAAAATTACTTTCCACTTGTTGATTAGTTAAAGAGACTCAAAAGAATAGAAACAAGAAAAGTGTTTTTGAAAATTAATTTTTTTATCAGACAAATATTTTATTTGAAGAATGACATTTTAAACCTAATTATTTGCCATAAATTTTAACGTGATGAAAAATAAATTACAATCACAAATAAAATATAAAGAAATATAATTTTATTCATAAATAGTGCAGGTGCAAATCTGTTTCTCCCTTGAATATCCCAATAGTTTATGAGATTTTTGAGATTTTAATCTCTTTAGGAATACCGAGAACTAATGGGATATTTGAGATGACTTTTTAAGGGAATACCCTTTATATAAACATGAATTAGAGTTTAGGGTAGAGTAACCTCCAACAAATCCTAATTGAAATAAAACTAATTTATTAGAGTCCTATAAAATTTCAACGTCTACAAATGCCCCTACTTTAAGATTTGTCGGATCGTAGACTTGATGAAACTCAAAGACGAGGTGTGAAGTACCCCTTTTTTTCGCCTTTGCTGCTTTGCGGCTTCACATTTACAGATTTGTTTATGAGCGAACTTGATTCTTTCTTATAAGATTTTTCCGTGATCCAAGAACGATTAGTGGCGTATTTCTCAAACTTAGGATGATTTTGATCTCTTTATGAATATCCCCAGAATTTATAGGACATTTAAGACTTTGATAAAGAACAATAATTTTTTTAAAAAATCAAACTATTAACATGGAGGATATTTTAACTCAAACTATTAATGAAAAGCATTTTTATTCAATTTCATTCAAATTGGTATGGGGACTAAGGTCTTGAGTCACGTAGAATGACTTGAAGGCCTATGTGGAAGCTTTGCTTTAAATTATGTCCCTTCAGGCTTCAGATTCATAGCCATAATGTTTGTTTCGTTTCTCGAGATTCAAATTTCAAATTACATAAATTTTATTTGATTAATATTTTAAAATACACATTTCGTCAAATTAATTTACGAGGGACGAAATATAATAAAGTATATTTTATAACAGTGAGAATAATAAACCCCGTTGAGCCAGCTGGGATGATATTCATGACTCAACAACTAACAATAATTTCCCAAAGAATATTTGCTTGATGAAAATTAAATATTTTATTTTTAGTTCGAGACAACATGCACTTATATATTCATATGTTCTATTTTTGTTTTCTGCTTAGACATATATTCCAGTTCAAATTGTTGGAACTTTTTTTTTAATTAAAAAATAAGTGAATTGTTCAAAATTCAAAGAATATTGTTGGATTTTTTTTCTTTATATTTACACTTTGATGTTAAAAAGATTCTTAATTATTTTATATTTTTAGGAGAATAATTTAAATTAGTAAAAAATAATATTTATGTTATTTCTAGAATATTTTGCGTAAGAAATGTTTCTATAATTCACTCATATGAGATCGGATGCGTTTCCTTTATTTAATGTTTTGAGTATTGTAGACAAAAATTATTACTAATAATATATTCGTTGATTCCTTTTTATTATTTTGCATTTTCCTTGTTTTTTTTTCTTTTTTCCTTGTTTTACATGATGTGTTTATAACAACTCATCTTAAGATGAAAAATCCAACATCTACAAAATAAAAGAGAGATGTTAGGTATATAAGTAAACATGTCTTATCTAATAGTGACACGTTTTAAAATCGTGTGGACCTAGGCCCAAAGCGGACAATATCACTAGCGGGCTGGGTCATTATAGATGGTATCAGAGTCACTCCTGTGTCTGCCTTGTCGATGTGGGGCTAGAGTTCAATTGAGTTTAGGCGAATTCTGGTGAGGCGAGACAAACCTCATTGTTGAGTCTAGGTGAAATCCCATATGGTGGGGCAAACCTCAGCGAGGACGCTAAGTCTATTGAGGAGGTGTATGTCACAATCCATCTTAAGATGAGAAATCTCACATCGACAAAACACATGAGAGATGTTGGGTATATAAGTAAACATGTCTTACCTAATAGTAACACATTTTAAAACCGTGTGGACTTAGGCCTAAAGCGGACAATATTACTAGTGGGCTGAGTTGTTACAGTGTTTTAGATGGTAATCTTCACCTAATCAAATGTTTGTTCATGTCTAAGGTTTCAGGAGCATTTTTAAGATGGAAAATTATTGTGTTATTGAGATAAAATTAAAAGATATTTTGATTTATATATTTAATCTAAAATGATTTGAATTTGTTTTTAAAAAAATACTTTTTAAATTAAAATTAAATAAATAAATTAAAATTTAGTGAGCATTTAGTTCGAGGCAACGTGCAATACTAGATCCGCACATCATGCTCCAAGAAAGAAATTGAAGAAATATGTTTATCCTTTTTTCAATAATAGTGGAAGTAGATAGATTATCAACAATTTATTTTACTTTTTTATTTGTTGATTCATATGTAGATCTAGATCTACCTAACCTTTGAGTAGGGTTCATCTCCTAGAACAAAGTGTATTATTTGCTTTCTTTATTATTTTAAAATAAATGATGTTTTTATTTTGGACACAGAGTGTCCCACACTCCCAACTAATCGTTCATAGAAAAATAATGAGTATTTTATTAATTTATAGCTAATCAAAGAAAAGTTAACTAATGATTCTTGTTAATCTGATATAGCTAAGCTTTTAATAGTGTAGATAAATATCGCTGAAGATGGGGGATACCTCTATTTTAATATCGCTAAAAAGATAATTATCGTAACTTATAATGATATTTTTTATATCTATATTTACGATCATGATTTAAATATTTATTCCTTTTAACCATGCTACATAAATTAGTATAAAAGAAATATGTATGCAAGTACGTGAGGGTTGGTTGGGTGGGTGGGTGGTGTTTACTAAAAAGATTCCAAATGTGCACCATTAAAAATTAATGGCAATCTAGGTAGAACAAATAATGAGGGATAGCATAAGACAATAACTTAAGATGATTTTATATGGTACACAATATTATAATTTATGAAGGATAAATTAAAATATTAGTAAATCCAACTACCTCTCTGGATAAACTAACTTAATTATGTTAATATAATTTTAATTTTCACATATGGTTAAATTTATGAGTCAAACATGGTCATCTAAATGACAAGTTGGTGTATAATTTGGGAAAGAATATTCACTTATTTCTGAATTCTGATTATTAGAAGTATAAAAATTATTAGTTCACACTAACGCACACACCTTTCGAATAAAATTTTATAAAAAAATATATAAATTATTAATTGAGATTATTATTGTATAATTTTGTATAGTTTAGGAGTATTTTAACTTTTTTATTTAAAAATAAATAAATTTTTATTTAATAATCTTAAATCAATGATACGTAGATCAAGTGACCTTAAACATATATGTGGAAAATTTAAAAATTATTATTAAAAAAGAGATATTTTATTTAAAAAAAGAAGAAAAATATGATCACAATTATCATCTCCTCATAATTTGTTTTGAATTTCCAACTTATTACAATTGTATTTTATTTTTAAAAAGTTTTTTTTTTTTTAGTAAACATAATAGATTTTGGTGATAAAGGATTCTTTCATATCTAGTTATTTTTGGAGGATAACTTTTAGACTTTTATAAATAGAAAATATTTTTTTCTAATACAAAACACGATAGCGTACGTAATATGTAGTCAATTAAAAGTCTAATTTAGGTAAATATTATTATCTCGACAATTTTTATGTTTTCTTAGTGTTATTAATTTTTTCTATATAGGTCCATTGACATATTATATTAAAATATTTTGATCTTTCTAATAATTATTTTGTGAAAATCATAAAACAACAGTAGATAAAACTTTTCTAATGTACTCTCTGGAGAAATGATACTACTTCCTCCATTTCACTTTTCGATTTTCAAGATTTAAATAAATCTTTTTTTATTATAATTTTTTTATATTTTAAAAAATATTTAATTATCAATTATTATAATTTTTAATATTTTTATATAATTTATAAATATAAAAATTTTATTTGAAAAAATTAAAAATTTCATGCATAAATTTCTGATTAAAATTAAATTATTTTACTTTAAAAAAATAAAAGCAACACATAAATTATTATATTATGTTATATAATAAAAAGGCCATTTCTCTAGCGAGTCAGGCGTGGTGTTCTCTGACTGTTTGGACATTTGATATCGTATTATATTTGAAATTGAAGGTTTTTTTTATTTAGATATATAAATTAAAGATTTTAAATTATTTTTTTATAAAAATGAAAATTTATAAGTTGAAAAAATTTATTTAAATTCACAAATGAGCAAATCATAAAACATTAACAAAATATCTAAATATCCTAAGGCTATGCACTTCATATTTGCATGTTATTTTTATAAATAAATATTTATTATTACAAACTTTAAAAAATATACATAATTTAATTAAGATCCACCAATCTATGGTGCGAAAAGCACCTGATAAAAAAAATAACTTTTTCGAAACTAGCCTGGTGTTTGTTCGGAAGGAACAAAACCTTTTCAAATTTTTTCTGCAAGTTAATATCAGGAAAAAAAATATTAATTAATGGGAATTAAAATTAAATTATGTCTGAAAGATTGCCAATTAATCACTCATATTATTTTTCAAAGTGAAAGCAAAAATCGTGTCTACGATGATAGCGCGAAAGAACACTCTATTCTTAATCCTTTAAAGGCTAAAGGGAGTATTTCTTAATATAAGACAAAATCTTTTTTGATACTAAAAGAAAGGAGAAATAACTTTTCATTTTATTTTCACTTAGTCTCCCCCTCCCCCTCCACAATATTTTTCAATTCACATTATTCCCATATTTTCCAATTCATCTCTTATCTTTAAAGAACACAAACCCAACATACATGACCTCACTTGCTTGGACACTAAGAGGTCGTTTGGTAGGGTATATAAACATAATGCTAAATAAAGTGTATTAGTAATGCTTGTATTAGTTATACTTACATTAATTATGATGAGATATTTCTTATATATTGTTTGATTTGGTGTATTTAAAATAGTAATTATTGCATAAAAAAAATTATTTACAAAGATAGCCTTCACAATTGAGTTTTTAATCATGCTAATACACACATTACATTTTCTTGCATTACTAATACCTAGAAAAATGATGGTATTAATAATATACGCCTTAATACACAGTAGAGTGTATAGCTGATACTTGCATTAGTTATATGTAACATGAGAAAGTGTACCAAATAAGATATAAGTTTATTTGACCATAAATTTTGAAAGTAAATTTTAAATTTTTATTTTTAAATATTTGTTTGACCAATTTTTTTTTAATCATATTTTAAAAATTAAATCTTCAAATATTTTTAAGTTCTCAAATATTGACTCAAACTAACACTCACAAAGTTTCAATATTTTTCAAAGGTGTAAACACAACTTTAAAATTCAAAACCTCAAATTTTCATTTTAAAGACCACGCCCAAACAAAAATTAAAACTCTATTGGTTCTTTTTTAATTATCATAGTTTTTTTAGAGTAAAACGTTATACACGTTTGATTTATATTTTAAGATGTATCATATTGATATGAAAAAAAGTACAATTTATAATACTCTTAATTAGTTTTTAAATGTCTAAACTTTTAATTTTAAATATTAAATTAATATTTAAAAATTAATCAATTAACTCTAAAAAAATATAACATCACAACTAAAAAAGAACGAATATAATATTAACATATAAATAATAGGAGGTGGGGGCGAGGGTATCTTGTTTTTAAATAAATAGAGGCAACGCCTCTTCTTCGTTTTCTATTTTTTTTTTGTTAAAAATAAAATTTTAAGCCAAAATATATTTAAAGTAATTTAACAATATTTGAGTAAAATAAGAGTTACTCTTATAAGTTTATTCAAATAGCCTCCCAATACATTGTCAGCTTTAAAATTTGTTAGAATATTTTATTTAAACACTTAATTTAAGTCATATTTTAATTAAACATCTCAATTTTTAAATACCTGTCTCAATTAGATATTTTTTAAAATTTGTGTGTGTGTTCTCATAGTATTAAGTAGTTAGGTTAAGTATATAAAATATATTATCTTTTTTTTTTAATTTCATATATCAAGTAGAAAATATTTGAAACTTTATGCGTCACTGAGGTGACAGTATATAATGAAAGAAAATGACTTGTCTTATGTAATTACCTTTATTATGAGTTAAATTATTGAATTAAAATATAACTTATAAATTCGACTGTATAGATGAATGTTGGTTATTTTTATTAAGATAAATATAATGATATTTTACAAACTATTTATCCCATGTGAAGATCTGATTAGTTAGTAGGTAGAGGGACTTTTCCTCTATAAAAACAAACTGTCATCCTTGCTAAAATCATCTTTCACTTACATCTAACTCAGTCCAATACTCTGCATTCCACTTCTCAGGTTCATCTCTCTCATTATTATTATTATTATTCTATTTAATAATAGTATTTTATTAAATTTAAGCAAATATTTGAAGCTATTTTTTTTTCTTATGAATCATATGATTTTGAGATTTGGTTAATCTGACAAAGATAGTAATAATATCTGCGTACAATATTATATTATTTTGAGACTTTACTAAGTATGTTATTATTGTCGCAGACTTTTATTAATTTTTTCCTCTCTTTGTTTGTGCGGACCAAGACAATATTTTGCTGAAACTGTTGATATGTCTAATGCATGTCTTAATTATAGGATTAATTTCGAATTTAAATTTTGCCAATAGAAAGCACATACTCTGCTTGTTATTTTGCAAGTTATTCATTTGTCAAACTGCCACCATATCATACTTTAGATTTCTTTAGGATTTAAATTTTTGGTTTAATAGTACTACAAAAATTTACTACCATCTTTTTGCATATGTATGATATAGTATGGAAAATGCTATTCATTGAACTTAGTGTCGGAGTCAACAGTTATCACGTAAAAGTCAAGGACAGTCAAATATGTAATATATATGCATAAAAAAATATTTTACATTGAACCACGCATGCACCACTACATTCCCCTCTTCTTAGGATGCCATAACTATGTCGGGGTTCACTAAGCTAGGGGTCGTCTATCAAAAATAACCTCTCTACCTCTATCAGATAAGACTAAGATTTGCATATTCCACCCTCCTTAGATCTCACTCGTGAAATTACATGAGGTCTATTGTTATTGTAATTAGTTTTAGGTGTGCGGCAATCTAATAAATGGATGTAGTAGTATTTTATGAAAGAAATGCAACAAAAAGAACATGCTATTTCTGTTTCTTCATTTATTCAAGTAAATTCCACATTGCTGATGTTTTACATATATATAACAATATTGAATCTGTTATGTATGTAACTGGGAAATGACACACATAATCGATTACAAGGTTATCACTTGTTTTCTTCTTGTTTGTGGCTCATGACTTGGTTTCATCCTTGTTACAGTTGCTGTACTGGCCTCTTGTTTCCCTAAAATGTCAGATGCGAAGGCTGCCCTTCGTCCCAAGAGGGCGACACAGTTTGTGGATTTTCTTGTCCAATTTAGATGGATCGCTGTTATCTTCTTTGTCCTTCCTTTCTCGTGCCTCTATTACTTCTCCATATACATAGGGGATGTTAGGTCAGCACGGAAATCAGACAAGCAACGTCAGAAGGAGCACGAAGAAAACGTTGAAGAGGTTGTGAAGCGTCTTGGACAGAGGGATGCATCAAAGGATGGCCTTGTATGCACAGCCAGGCCTCCTTGGGTAGTTATTGGTATGAGAAATTGTGACTATAAACGTGCTCGTCATTTCGAGGTTGATCTTTCCAAGTTCAGAAACATTCTTGAAATCAACAAGGAACGGATGGTTGCTAAAGTTGAGCCTCTTGTCAATATGGCTCAAATCACTAGAGCTACTGTACCGATGAATCTTTCACTCGCAGTTGTTGGCGAGCTTGATGATCTGACCGTTGGTGGTCTGATCAATGGATTCGGGATTGAAGGAAGTTCTCACATCTATGGATTGTTCTCCGACACAATTGTAGCACTTGAGGTTGTTCTAGCTGATGGACGGGTGGTTAGAGCTACAAAGGACAACGAGTATTCCGATCTTTTCTATGCTATCCCATGGTCTCAGGGGACATTGGGACTTCTTGTTTCAGCTGAGATTAAGCTTGTACAAGTGAAGGAATACATGAAACTTACATACAAACCTGTAAGGGGTAATCTAAAAGAGCTAGCTCAAGCTTATGCAGATTCCTTTGCACCGAGAGACGGAGACCAGGACAATCCAACTAAAGTTCCTGACTTTATAGAAGGCATGATATACAATCCCACGGAAGGCGTTATGATGACAGGTAGATATGCTTCGACAAAAGAGGCAAAGCAAAAAGGTAACGTAATCAACAGTATCGGTTGGTGGTTCAAGCCGTGGTTTTACCAACACGCTGAAACTGCACTGAAAAGAGGGGAATTTGTTGAGTACATTCCAACTAGAGATTACTGTCACAGGCACACGAAATCCATCTATTGGGAAGGGAAGTTAATTCTTCCATTTGGTGATCAGTTCTGGTTTCGTTATCTATTCGGATGGCTCATGCCACCTAAAGTTGCTGTACTTAAGGCCACTCAAAGTGAGTATATCAGGAATTATTACCATGATCATCATGTCATTCAGGATTTACTCGTTCCACTTCATAAGGTTGCAGATACTCTCGAGTGGGTAGACCGCGAGATGGAGGTAAATACTTACTACACCCTCAAGTTACTCTGTTTCATTATATATGACATACTTTATGCATCGAGTTGTGATTGTATTTGGTGCTTAAATTTTATTTAGGTATATCCAATATGGCTATGCCCTCACAGAATCTACAAACTGCCAGTGAAACCTATGATCTATCCTGAACCAGGATTCGAGGCACACAAGAGGCAGGGTGACACAAAATATGCGCAAATGTATACTGATGTTGGTGTATACTATGCTCCTGGAGCTGTTTTAAGGGGTGAGCCCTATGATGGCGCACAGAAATGTCATGACGTGGAGCTCTTTTTGATCGAAAACCATGGATTCCAGCCTCAATACGCGGTTACTGAGCTGTCAGAGAAGAACTTCTGGAGGATGTTTGATGGAACTCTGTACGAGAAGTGTAGGAAAAAGTATAAAGCCATCGGAACATTCATGAACGTGTACTATAAATGCAAGAAAGGGAAGAAAACGGAGAAGGAAGTGCAAGAAGCTGAACAAGAGAAAGCTGAACACGAAACTCCCGAGGTTGATGAGCCTGAAGATTGAATTTACAACAGTTTTAGCTTCTCTGTATGAATTTTTTTCATCCCAAATAACTTTAGCTATATTGGACTTCTAGTACAAGAAGTCTTTTCCATTTCATGTTATTCTGAAAAGTTGGCTCATCTTTCAAAAGGGAATTTTAGTGTTTTCTTAAGATATTTACAAATTTTATTTTCTTGCAAATGTTTAACAGAGCCATGAAATGCCTTGACTATTCACTCATTAAATGATATTGCAAAGCCTTCACAACATTTCTCAATTACACAAACAGAATTTAAGCAAAAGCCATAATACATAGGCACGCTCTTTAACTTGATCTCAATTATTAATTACAATCTTTACTTTTGATTGTGTACAAGTAAATATTTAAATTATTCAAAAATTAAATAAATATTTTGACATGTAGGATTTGAATATCTATTTATTCAATTTTTGGATAATGTAAATATTTATTTATTCATATTCAAAATTAAAGATCATAATTATCGATTAATACCAAATTAAATAGCAAATGATTTTACATTTATTTCTCCACTCGCTCCTCTCACCCCCACCCACTTGGTACAATGATTGTTCTTTTCCCCCCCTGCATTGTTAATCCTAACTTGTCTGATTAATCATCACTGTTGTCATTTAAATAGGTAGGATATTCAATCATTTTTAAAAATAAATAAATTATATATGTTATAACTCATATTATCAATCATAAAATATGACTTAACTCATGGGTATTCACCAATTAAATATAAACAAGTAATTTTTCACATTGTGACTTTTTCAAGAAGTTGTGATTTTTACGAAAAAGTGTGACTTTTACAAAAAAGTGTGACTTTTACGAAAAAGTGTGACTTTTACGAAAAAGTGTGACTTTTACGAAAAAATGTGACTTTTTTTAATGGTCGGGATTTTTACAAAGGGTTGTGACTTTTTCGAAAGGTTGTGACTTTTCTGAATGGTTGTGACTTTTTCAAAAAATTATGTTTTTTTCGAAGAGTTGTGATTTTTTCAATGGTTGTAACTTTTCCAAATGGTTTTTGACTTTTTGAAGGGTTGTGACTTTATTTTTTGACGGGTTGTGACTTTTCTAAAGAGATTAATTGAAGGATTGTGACTTTCTCGAAATGTTGTGATCGACTTTTTTAAGGAGTTGTGACTTTTTCGAAGAGTTATGAATTGTGACTTTTTTAAAAAGTTGTGGCTTTTTCATGGAGTTGTGTTTTTTCGAATTTGAAGAGTTATGACTTTTTCGAAGGGTTGTGATTTTTCTTAATGTAACTTTTTCGAATGGTTATGACAGGCTAAAATACTGTTTAATCAGAAATAACGTCTTTTGAGTTTTTTTAACTTCTGTCGGATTATTTAATTCGTTTTTAAAATATTAAATTATTTAAAGAAAAAATAAATAAGAATTATGTGAGAGCGTCACATAGGCAGACCTAACATTCTCTTATATATATATATATATATATATATATATATATTTACCAATTGCACTTCCGCGGATTATGTAAGAATATATCTAGAATGAAGAAAAATATTTTTTTAATTTTCTCATGTTTGGTGGATTTAATTTTTTTTTTAGCAAATTTATCACTAGACAAATATCTAGCGACCTTTTATTACAAGTATAAGCAAGGGGATTAAAGTCTTACTTTACCAATCCTTATGGGGGTAACTTACCTACATAAATTAAGAAAAATATATTAAATTTTTTTTCTAAATGAGGAAAATATTTTTCAATCGTTTACTTAAACCTCACACCTTGAAACAAATACCAATTCCGATCTAAGATTCGAGATTCAAATCTCGACTATGACCCTAGATCCAAACCCAAGCCAGACATCGATCTCGATCAGGACCTGACTTTCAACTTCAATTGTGACCTGACTCAAGACTTGACTCACTATTTTTGACCTGATTTTCAATTTCGATTAGGACTCTTACTGTCGACTTCAACCTCAATCTGGGACATGAATTTTGACCCCAACTTAGGTTAGTTTCTACAAAATATCTTTCTTCATACCTATAAAAAGGATAAAAAAGAAAAGAAAAAAAATGCTTATCTGGACGTAGTTCATTGCACAATAAGAAGCATTAGAATATGGATCCAATATTATCCATTGATGAACCCATTTCAAATATGAATCGATAGAATAATTATTTATTTTTTCTTAATTTATTTTTTATTCATCCATATTTATTTTAACCTTCCCATTACCACCCCTAGTTGTCAACCGCGAGAGACTTTTAAGGTCAATTACTTCAATTTTTGAAAAATAATGCAATAGTTGAACGATTTTATTTTAACAAAAGAAAGGAAAATGACTTTATTAAGTAAATTGATCATCTTCAATAATCCTTCAAGAAATTAACTCGAAATTTTAATCGAGTCACTTCTATTATGTATCGGGAAGAGATTATTCATTCAGCAAGGGATTTTTCATTAATCTCCACCAGACAACAAATCAAAATAGCAAATAAACCATCATTAATTAAAAGCATAATAGTACTCTTATTATTATTATGACAAATACTAAACATAGGAAACTATATTAAAACTTAAGAAGTGCAACAAAGCAAACACAACAAACAACATTACTTCAAACACCACAAAAATTCTTGAAAGCTTCACCACCAGCTTTTGCACCATCTTTTGTCATAACATACTTGTACAATTCAAGAATGTTATAGGGCTTGAAGAGTACTGGATGTTCTTCATCCACAAGTTCTTTTTGAGGCTCTATGGTGTACTCATGCTTAGGTACCGTAAATAATGGTATCGAGAACCTCTCGCTATTTTCGGATAGTGTTACCCTATGGACAGGAGAATGCAATCGACCGTTTGTCCATGCCTGTATAAATTTGCATAAATAGTTTTAAGTTTGTACGTATAAAATGAGACAGAGAAAGTAACGATAATTAAACTTACCATGAAGGAATCTCCTACAATAACAGCCAAGGAATTAGGTGCAATGTTGACATCAATCCATTCTCCATTTTTGGTGAGAGTTTCCAATCCATTTACACTATTTTGCAATATGAAGGTCAAAAATCCACTATCTGTGTGGACAGACAATCCAGGTTTATTCCCATCACCATCTAATTGAGCTGGATTGTAATGTGTAAATCGAAAATTGTAGAAATAGGATTGCAAGAATTCATCAATTTTATTTTTTAGTCCCAAACTCTCCAAAATCATTCTTTTTATTGTTTCATCCAATTCCACAAGTGGCTCTGTGAAGGTCTTGAGTACATTGCTGCCACAATTCATTAAGGTACATGTTAAAAAATAAAATTAAACATATAGCTTGTAGAAATAATTATAAAACATTTTCTTTAAAAATGTAAATCTAACCCCTAAAGATTAGTACTTTCTTCGTCTCAACTTATGTGAAGGAATTTAGATTACGGATGTCAAAATATTTTTAGTACTATTAAAATTTGATCATTATATATATTGGTTGGAGCAAGCAATATTGAATTAAAAGTTAAGATAGTTATAAGAAAGAAACAATTTATGCCCATAAGTAAAGGAAGCCATTTAACTCATTTTAATTAAATTTCTTTTGTTTTAATAACATTTTCCCGGTAAATCGAATTACAAGCAGGAGTAAATGACGTGAAATCAGGTAGGGTCAAGAGAGTCATTTGCAATGGATTGGAGTTAGGCCAAACCCCACCCTGACATTGTGAAAAATAATTTGAAATTATTACATACCAAAAGTCAGGATTTCCTTTGGGCCAGAAGACATTTGCAATGGATTCAACACTTTCAGATTTGAGGACATCAGCAATACCCAAACTTTCATAGGTAGGCAGCTGTGGAAATTGTCCTAGGTAACCATGCATAGGTATGGTTGATTTGGTTTCCAGTTTGGTCTCTATTGGAAATTCAAATATTTCTTTTGATGTATTAAAGATGTCTTCAGTTGAGACCTTATCATAAACTGCTACAAACATCCCATACTCTTGCAAAGCTTCGAGAACTTGGGTTTTTGTGGACTCCCATAGTGGACTGCCTGTAGTCGTAAAGTCAGAAATTTTACTTTGTAAAAATTAGTATACATGTAATAATACGTACAAAAAGTAATTTGTGATCTATATATTTTTTATAAGTTTCTATATATATAAAAAAAAATATAATTTTTTGATGAAAGGGATTTAACTGATAAGTTTTCATTGTAAGCGTAGCCATTAATATAAGTACCTGATTTTAGCTCTGGGTTGCAGAAATCTATGGTGGGAACCTTCACTTCCTTGGTCATTCCCATTGATGGAGAATTTCTAAGTGTTGAAAAGATGTACTATCAGTTGAAACTATGCAATTCAAGTAGGCCACACTAGTTTAGACATATAATATATAGAGAGACTCCGACGATATTTGGGATATTTTTGAAGAAACAACAAATAAAATGTCAATTTTATTATATGACTTTGTAGACGGAATAAATTTCATGTTATAAAAAATGACAATGACAGATAATAATAAAGATAAAATTAAGAATTAATTAATTAATTAATTATTTTTAAATTTTTAAAATTAAATAAGTAAAAATAAATATTTATTTTTAATATATGAACAAGTAAAAATGAACAGAAGGTCAATTTCGTGGAAGATTTAATTAATTTTATTTTCTTTTTCTATCTTGATTTCCACCAATGACCTTAATAAATTCATTACGATTCACTCACTATAACTTTGTAACTTTTTGTAAATGTATACCAAAAAATATGTTTCTTTAATATTTTTACACTTCTGTAAGAAAGAGGGAAAAATAATAGTAAAAGTAAAATTTGATAGTTGTTGAAATAATATTATGACGCTTATAATTTATTCGTGCAAAAATTGAAAATGATATCTGAAATTAGCACAAGTTTTAGTTTGTTTGTTTTTTTCCTACTGAGGTGCTCTCTTTTTTGGTAGGTAATACATTAATCAGAATTAAGAAACATTATTGTTGTCTTATGCAACGTCACAAACACGTGAATTGATCCTACTCTATTCAAACTAAAACACATAAAATTTTTATTATATCTTTTAAATATAATCAAACTCTAAATCAATTTACTATCACAAAAATGATTCAAAAGGAATTAGTCAAGGAAATAAAGGTATTAAATCAATTCATCACTATCTAATCTATGAAACTTCTATATCTATTGTCTAGATGGTACCAATTAATGACAGGTTTGTGGCTACCTTAAAGAAATAAAATGCTAACACTGTAAGTAAAAAACATAAATGGATCCTCCGAAAGCTAGGAGGTCTCATCACGATATTTGAAATGGAATAGATCTCAATAGAGTGTTTGTTGAAGATCTATAGCACTTGTATCTGTATCATAAAACGATGCAGTGCCAAATGACATTAGTACATGAAATGTATGGTATGTAAAATAACAGGATAACTCAAGATATACTCAACTCCAATAACTCAACTCAGAATGACAATCAAAATCCAGTAAGGCAACACAAGATAAAGTAACTATATTCTAGGAAGGACTCAATAGTATGCAATTCAATCCAATTATATCGAGAGTTTCTCTAACTGCCAATCATCATCTATGAGTCGGTGATGATACAACAAAGCGATGTCGTTCGCACATCCATCCAATACTTTGCCAAGGTAAAGGACGAGTCACAAGCATCGAACCCACAATCAATCAAATCAAGTCCTCTTTTTGGAAAAATTAAAAAGGAAACATCCAATTTTAAGGTTCAATCCTCTCCAATGCTGACTACATAGTTTATTGAGTTTGAGTTGTTATTTACTCTTACCCAATTCGCTGCTTGATACTCCTCCCACCACTTAATATGCTCATAAAACTCCAATCAGTTCATACGGTTAAGTCATTCAACTAATCTCATTGAACTCTCATCAATTCAACTATATTCTTACAATCAATCCCTTCAACTAATCAAGAGTTCAATTCATACATATAATTAAGAAAATAAACTTTACTTTTAAGATAATGATTTACACTTTACATATTCAAGTTCAACAGGGTGAGGACCTTCAAATACTATCCAACTTCATTTATAATTTAACTCATTCCAATTAAAGATATTCACAATTCATGCTTTCAAGTTCAATCAACACATAGGGTGGTAGGTTATATGAAACATTCAACTAGGATTCTTATGAAATAATGTATAAGCAATTACTTTAAGTACTTGACTCATAATCACATCAATTTATGCAGTAATACACAAGAATTTATTATGATTTTAAGAATATTTTCATCAAGTACTCAGTCATGGGGAATTTAAAGACTCAAACTAGATCATCAATTCTACTAAACAGGAAAATAGGGTACGTGAATGAACTCAATCCATCTTTTATTTAGCCTTTTATACCTGGAACAAAGATTTGAACACTCAATTGTAGAAGATTTGATTTGATCTTCTGAATCCTAACTTTCTCTTTTCTCCTTAGCCCTAGTTCTCAAAGTCTTAACGTGTAAAATGATGAAAAAATTACGCGTAGGAATTGATATGGGATCGAATTCGGCCTCAAAATGATGTGGGTTAAGTATAGGAGGAATGGAGAAAAGATCAAAACGCCCTTCATTAAAACTGTCATCGATACTATGATGGAGCAAGTCCACGACGTAGACTTGTTCCATTTCAGTTCATTTTCTAATTTAACACACAAATCGCATTCAGTGAATACCTTTTATGTACAACGGGTAAAAATAAGCTATGTTGGGGTAAGTCCATGTCGCACACTCTTCGGATTAAGCAATTTTACCCTGAAAAGTTATCTTTCGAGTCTCTTGTCCAAAAGTTCCACCAAAATTATTTTTGTACATGTTTTTGAACCCCTTTTGATATTCCGACTTAGTCTTAGCTAAAAAAAAATTAATTAAGAATATGTGTAATGTATTAAATGTTATGATTTTAAGTCACACAAAAAATTAAAATTAAAGAATTATATAAAAAAAGATATTATTTTTAAAATGACTTATTAATTACCGTGAGATCTATATACTTAGCTTATTAAAATGAATAAAATCAAATCAGATGATTAACTTCACATTGTTTTTTTCCAGAGTGACATATTTTTCAATTATTCTTGGAGCATGGTATGCGGATCTTGTCTCTCACAAATCATGCAAATATTCTACAAAATAGAATCTTTGTAAAATAGCAATGTGAACTTTACCGCTCAATTACTCAATGAAATATAAATTATTGGTGCATGACAAAATTCAACTTTCGTTCAGAATTTAAATTATATGAATTTAATTTTTTGAGATTTTAAATATTGATCGAATCCATTAGATTTTATTACTAATAAAAAATTATGAATTCAATTGAACATGCACTCGGTTGACACGTAAAGAGAAGGGCTACATGGCAGAGGACAAGATGACATTGTACGCATAAATTCTCAAAATAAGTGACGCAAATAATTATAGGCTTGTCTTTCTTTATCCTTCCCAAGGTAAATTATAAATTTATGTGAGTGAGAATCATTTCATTAAGAGTAAAAGGAGAATTTTAAAGTTAAATTATTTCCAATTAGAGTGCGGTAACATTCTTTTTGAAACGAAAAAAAATGATATCATATAAAATGGGACAAAAAAATATTATTATGCTTTTATTTTCAACAAATTTGAAAATCATAATATATGTCTAACTCATACATCCCGTTGTGTGTTGATAAAAAATACCTTAGTGTCAACGGTCAAATAGCTCCTATATATCATATCAATACCAAGTAAATAAAAACAAAACAAGATGGGAAAAAAGGAAAAAGAAACAGAAAAAAATAAATAGTAAATTGAAATAAGAAACAAAATATGAAAGTTGAAAAAAAAAATATTTTTTTTGTTTTAATTCGTCAGACAACAACACAGGCAAAATATCAAAATCATCACCCACCCTAAATAAAAAAAATGATCTTGTCCTTCCAATGCTACGCGTAAATTAATAAAATATTTTGTTGGTTAAATAAATTAATAAAATATTAGTAAATCATTTGGCAGTTTGTTCAAACATTAGAAAATTATGAACTGTTTTATATATATAGGTTTACATCATATTATACAAGAAAAAATGTGTTTCTCAAACAAATTATGGTAAATGAAATATTTTCAATCATTTATCCTGCACTTCAAATATTACTACTTTCTATATATGTGAGTCACGAATTCATTTCATGTGACACCATCTTTTCTTGCATTTAAACGTCGTATCAAGTTAAATGATACCATATAAAATAGAACAGAGAGAATAATTTTTTTTTTCAGAACCAGACAAAATAAATATTTATATGTTTATTAAGAAATCGTACTAGGTGTGCTACAGTACGTGAATTTTGATCGTGGACTATAATATTTTATATCTTGTAATCAGAAACATGCAAATATATATTGTTTTGCCAAATTATGAAGTTGGCATTTTCTATATATGCACATGGGTGATGGATTCAAAGAGATAGTCATATGTGAAAAATGAATTAGTTAAGTTAGTTTATCCAAGAGATTGTTGTGTTTACTGCTTGTCCGTCTTGTTGCTTTAGCTTTAAAATATTATTTTAACTTAAAGAATATTATTCTTAAATAAGATTTTTTTATATATAAAATTACTTAAATACATAACTTATTTTTATCATATTTTCTAAAATTTCTACCATCTAAAAATATTACAAAAATTCCTACTCTCTTTTATTCTTGGATACAATACTCTTATACAATGTATCGAGATACGATGTATTGGGACAAATGTTTTTTGCATCAATAAAGATAATGTATCAGAACGTTAAGCGATGTATCGGGACAGATGTGTCTTATATCAACAAAGATAATGTATCATGATGCAATGAATCAAGAGTTGAGTAATGTATCTGAAATCAAAACACGATGTATCTGAACATTAAGTGATGTATTCAAAATTCTTAAATTTTAAGAAATTTTTATAATTTCAGAAAAGAATAAAAATAATAAGTAAGTTGTTTTTAACATTGTGAAATTCGTGTAAAATTACCTTTTCTTATTATGCGTAAAGGACTATGAATTTTTTTTTTTCTTAACTTCTGAACTCAAATTGAAAATATTGATTCATCAGTTTAGGAATTCAAGAACAAATTAATTAATTATTGTTTCGAACTGTTCTCTTAATATTAAAGGAGAATGCACAAATATATTTTAAGAGAAAATAATCACGTCGCACTACTTTATTGAATAATGGTTGTTGACATCCAATTTTGACCTTCCACGACATAAATTAATCATCGAGCTTCTTCGAATTTTTAATAATTCAAAACAATTATTTAAAATAAATTAAAATAGATTTAAAAATTTCCTTAGATTTTTATGATAATCCGTCAATTTTAAAATATTATGTATATTACGTACTTATTTTTTATTTCACAAAGATTACTCCGGAGGTTATTTTTTTATTTAATCTATAAATTATTTTTCAAGGTAAATTTATGTGATATTTTAATGAATTATTTTGTTTCGTTGATTTCAAGAAGCTCCTTAATTGATTCATATTAATTTCGTCTCGTGGTCAATTTAGTCAATATATTCAAATTGATCACATTTTAAATGACCACATTTGTAATTCAAGTGACTATTTTCGTAATTTTAAATCCCTCCCCCTTATCCCATTTTTTTTTCCACTTTCCTCCAGCCCATAATTAGCCCAAGACCCAACCCTATTCTTTTTCTGCCCCAGTCCACTCTTCCTCGGCCCATACCCTTGTCCACCCCTCCAACCCGCTCCCATTTCTCCTTTAGCCCATTCCCTTAACACCAATCCAGCCCACACCAAATTTCCACCCTAGCCCAACATTCAAACCTTCAACCCATCCCAATTTCTAGCCCCCTACCCGACCCATTTCCCCTCCTCAATACAACAAACATATATACATTCCTCACACATAACAGATACATACATACTCAAATACACATACATACTCCCTCAAAAACAAACTCACACACCCACACTCCACCCTCCACCCAACAGCGCCGGCACAACGGCAACCCCCATGCCGTCGACACGCACACATACAGTGACGCTCCCACAACTGCCCAGATCGCCGAAGCTCCCTCCCCACGCGTCTTTTTCAGTCCCCAAAATCCCGCACAACAGCGCAACCCACGCTCCTCACCAACGGCTCCCTCGACAGCCTCGACCCCAGCACCCCGTCAATCTCGCTCAATTTCGTCCCCACACCCGAAATTATTCCGTTCCCCACTTACCCGACAATCCGTCAAATCCTCCAACCAACGCCCCTTTTCGATTTGAAAAATTCGAATTCGAATTTCAATTCGAATCCCCAAAAATTCGCTCTTTGTTTCCCCCCTTTTTTCATCCCTAAATTCCCCTACAAATTTCCCAAATTTTCTATCTCAAGGGAGGACGACAGAGAGAAGGGAGAGAGAACCGAGAGAAAAATTTCAGAGGAAGGAAAAACGGAAATAGAGTACACGGACAAAGAGAAATAGAAAAAGAGTGACAATTTCATTCACAAACCTTACTGAAATTTTTAGAGTTGACATTCGGGTTTTCTGTTCTGTGGTGTGAAAATCGCGTCTCAAAGCTCGTCGTCACCGGTTCGCTGCTCGTCAACAGGTGATACCTTCCCCTGTTTCTTTTTTATTTTGTAATTGAATAACGTATGTGTTGTGTAAGTCTCGTGTCGTGGATTGTGATCTAGGATTTGTTGTTGCTGCAATATTGTTTGATTGTCGCTTATTAAGATGACATTTTGGAGTTTGTCATGTGTTAGGTGTAGAGCCCTGTTATGAATCCGCTTTCGTATTTTCGTTCAATCCATATTGTTCGTGCTCGTTTTGTGACACTGTTCTGATTGTCATTGTATTGTTGTTTTCGTTGACTGGTAAAGTAATTTCTGAAGCCGTCGAGTCATGTTTGGAGTTAAAGGGAGTTTTAATTCGATGTTAGTTTCATGTTTTGCTATTCAAATGTTCGCTACGCTTAGACAGTTTCATCATTGTTTTTTCAGTCCATAATGCTCTTAAAAATGGTTCACTGTTTTCATTTTTGTGTTGTAGAAGCTTGTCTTTAGCGTCTAGTTTAGATTGTGATGAAATAGTCTTGAATCCAGGAGTTGTCATGTCAAGTATGCATATTGTTTGTGTAGCATCGTCTTCTAACGTCATAGCTATTTGATTTCGTGACGTTGTGTTGTTTGTTGTTGACTATTAAAATGATCTACAGAGTCGTGGGGATCCTGTTTCGATGTGGTATTCCACACTTATTTTCTTTCTGACCAATTTATTATATTATGAGGATTTGTTGTTATGTAACTATCTCTATTCACTATTAAAAGGTTTGTATGTTGTGTGGCTCAAGAATGTTATATTTTTTATTTCTTTTTATTGTTATGAATATTAATCCTTTTTCCCTCTCTTCCATTGCATATTACACCATCCGAGTCCTTTGGGACTTCTCCCTGCATTCCCTCGAGTCAGTGTCATTTTCGGATAAAAAGAAGTTGTCGGACAGTTACAAGAAGCTAAAATACAGGAGATAATGCGAGAGATCAGTGCATCATACACCGATATACTCAAATATACATTAAGTGTATCACAGACAAATTTGGGCCCTAAAAGCCTAAAGCAGCTGCGGATTTCGAAATGGGCCAGGCAGGCCAAGTCCTTGTAGTAGCAATTAGGACAGGTGCTGAAATTGGGCCTCCCAAGCCCAACTTTCTCTTTTATTATTTTGTGTTTGTTTACCTTATTTGAATTATTTGTGCTTGTGAACATAACACTAACATTTTATTTGTTTAGTTTAACTTAGTTAAATCCCCAAACGATGAACTATTTATGTTAACATTTTCAATATTTTGATAATTTAGTATTAAAAATATTTCTTTAAATTATTTCAAATGACTTAGAATTTTAAACATTTTCTTTATTGTGGTTATTTTAAATTACTTGTCAAATTAGATATTTTTCGAAATCTACTCTTTAAGTCATTTTTGTAAAAATGGTTTTTCATTTGAACAAGTTTTAAATATTTCGAATTATTTTCAAAAGTTAGTCAAACATTTTTCTAATCGTCGAATAACCGCACGTTAGTGGCCATTTCAAGTGCGTAAAACCTTCTTGAATTGAAAATTTGAACCCGAACCTTTTTCTTTGGGATTTTCAAAAGATTTTGCTGTTTAGATCTTTTAAAATCATTTTAACGGTTTTCTTGATTTTTCCTTAAAAATTAAGTGGTGACTCTGTAATTTCGTAAATTCGGT
>JBCEWC010006909.1:0-22242 GCA_038996855.1 Solanum aculeatissimum | reverse complement strand
TTCAATGTTATCTATATGTATTTTTAAATCTTCTATAGTTTTCTTTTGGGCTTGTATTGATTTTTTATTAACTTCTGTGATTATATTATACTCCAGTCTAGATTTTCGGTAAGCTAGTTCTTTTTCTTAATTTTTTTATTTTTTGTTGTAATAGCTTTATGTATTTATATTCTAGTAGTGATATTTCTGAGATTATTTTATCTAATTGGTACATATTTGTCCTAGTTTTATTTAGTTCTTTGTATATTTTATAGCGGTGTTTTAATTCTTTTTTAATTTGTTTATAATTTTTAGTATGTTTATGAGGTCATCTCATATTCTTAATATATTAATCCTATGCTTTGATACTATTTTCATTCACACAATCTATAATATTAAATATGTAATTTTAATATTAATAATTAACAATGATATAACTATAAATAGTTAAAAAGACCTTCTAGAATGGTAAAAAAGAATACACCTAAGCACAAAACATATTCACATATCAAAATATTCACAAAGCATATGTATTACCTAACCTCTATATCAAAATAGCAACAAAAAAAAGTCTTTAACCAATCATCCACCAAAGTTGCAAAATAACAAAACATTTAAAAAAATATTATCTTGAAATACCAATAATATCAACTGTTCTCATCATCAACATTCACATCATTAAATTCTATAACAATATTCATCCTGTCCACTAAATTTGCATCACTGTTTTCTTTATCTTTTTTTCTGTCTTTTGCCATATCATCATCATCATCTATTGCCTTCTCCTCATTCTCTTGTTCATTCTTCTCTTCATCATCATTTACTACCTTCTCCCCTTTTTCTTTTTCTTTCTTCTCTTCCTCATCTATTGTCGTCTCCTTCTCTTTTTCTTTTCTTCATCGTCTACTACCTTCTTGTTTTCTTTTTTGAATTCATCAATTGCTTTTTCATTCGTTGTTTCTTCTTCTTTCTTCTCTTATTCCATTTCATCAACTGGTTTTTCTTTCTTCTTTTTTTTCATTGCATCAACTAATGTTGTAAGGTACTCATCAAATGTTGCTTCAACCTCTTCTTCAATTTCTACAAACTCTTCATCAATTGCTACAAAGTCAATGGTCAAGCATTCATACAAATAAATTATTTAACAACAATAATATATAAACTAGTTCACCTCACTTCTTGTTCTTTTCAATTCTCCTCAATTTTGTATCTCGTATATAAGCAATAACTTTTCACCATTGATTTCTTGACAGATGCAACATGCTGACACATATTTTTATCAATACAAGTATTCAAAATATTTTGTTGTCCACTAAAAATAGAATTCTCATAAATTTAAATTGGAGTATGATCACCCAAATATTCACTCTCTGCCACATTTCAAATCAGTCTTTAAGGCATCAATGAGTGTGTCCTTACCTTCATCCGTATATGCCCTAAATGATATCATCTAGTTTTGTTTCATGTCATGAACAGTAGAAGTAAGAAATGGGTGCACAATCTACAAAAGAAGAGAAAAATATAAATATTAACACAATATTTATTAGTTTTAAAATATAAAAAATTTCAAATAAATTTACACCTTTATACATTTTTCTTTGTAGTTAAATGAATCACTTTTCATTATATTATCGTTCTTTGTTGTGTGCCATCTAAGTAAATAAGAAATGGACAGAGAAAATTTAAATATTTTTTGACATATTTTTCAAGATGAGAAAATGTCTCATATATCTAAATCTGAAATTAATAAAAGAATATATAAATTAACAGAATTTATAAAATACTACATAACTAAATAGAATTTTATAAAAAATCAACTACATGATAGATAGATAAGTACCAGAAATGTCAAGAAAAGTCGTACAAAACATATAATGGATTCTTCTTTTCATTCAAAATACGTTTTCCCCATGGATAACTTATAAAGAAATCTAAATCTTTCGCCATCTTGATGAGGATTGAATCCACAATCTTTGACAGATTATAGACAAGCAGCATCGCATGATAAATCAAACTTAAGAGCCCTTCAACTTCTTCTTTTTATTCAGTCTAGTACCCTTGATCAAACTCAACAAGTTTGCACCAGTGATGTTCTTATTCTTGGTAATCTTGTGATAAAAATTCTAACATTTTTGAAGAATTTTTTTCCTTTTTGCTTCATGAAGGTATGCCAAGCAATTCAATACCGTAATCAATGCAAACCTTCTTAAGAAAAAACATGCAAGCTTATCATTTACACAAAATCAAATTACATACAATTTTTTTAATTATTCTTGACATGTCGCAATAATATATAATGGATCAATTATCCATTGAACTTGAAATAATCTGAAATAATATATCCCAAGTGATCAAAATAGGTACCATTAAAGTCCTGATAATTTTTTTCATCAACTAAAACTTTGCTGAAATCGTGATAAACAATCATTCTTGCTCTTAAAAAAATTATTGCTAGAAAAGATCCTATCTCATCCATCCAAGTTGCTAGGCATACCCGGGATATCCCTTGCACAAATTGGTAAAATAGGGGATCAACCTCATCTTCACTAAGGGTATCTCTACTATTGTCCTTATTATGCTATTGCTTTTCGCTTTTACTAAACTCAACATCATCAGTAGTTTCAACACTAGTGTCGTAGTAATTGTCAATCTCAACCAATATTTCTGATTCTAACTTAGGTTCTTCCACTACAATTTTTTATGTTTTTTGAAGTTTTTGAAATTTCTTCGGTCTTTGGTTACTTATTTGTAGAAAGAGCAGGAGTAGATAGTTTGATGCTGCTGTAACACCTCTCGTGCAACTTGGAATGTTTCTATGGTACATTTCTTGAATATCTTAAAATTCGTACATAATTTTACAAATCCTACTTCATTTTTTTTAGAGGATAAAATTTTGTATGGAAATAGTGGTCTTCAATTTTTGGATCACCCGTATCAAAAAATAAATTTTCAGGTGATTTAGGCCTTAACTAGAAGGGTACGGGACCAATCTTCGTTACGGACTTGTTCTCCGATAGCATAAAGGTGGCCTAAACTCATTTCTAGGTCAAAACATGAGAAAATTGAATTTCGTGCAAAAATGTACTGTGAGGAAACCAAGGCGCGACACGTCTCTGCTCCCAGACAGTGTAAATTTTTTCAAACTTTCTCTATTTCTAGTGAGGGCAATTGGTTCATAACCCAACACCCTTAGAGACGGGATTTCTCTATTGTTCCACAATTTTAAGCCTAATTCTCTCAAGAATGTTCTCAAAATCTTCTCTAATCCCCACCAAAACTTTTCAATCATTCTAAGATTTCTCAAGAGCTTTCATTGGAGTTCAAGAATTCAAGTGAATCCTTCAAGTCTCCTTCAAATAATTTCAAGGTTTAAAGTATATGGGTCTTTATCCGCGTGTTCTTCCATTCATGGAGCCCAACTCTCCTTTTTAATAAAATTTCATGATTTTAAAGTTATTTCTTTGTCGGTAATTCCTATTGATCACTACAACTATGATTTAAGTTGAATTTTGTTAAGTATTGATTTTCTTATGCATGAACGCCCATTTGGGGTTTGACATTATGAATAATTTATGACACCCACACTATGCATGGTATGATTTTTTGAAAAGTTATGAAAGATTATAAATTTTTGGAATGGATTTACTGATACCCAAATTGCGATTTTTCTAACATGTTGGTGGGTTAATTTAAATGGTTCTTAAATGACTATGTTTTACTCATTCTTGTCCTATGCATATGTATTTCATGATTATAAGCATAAGTATGTATACCCATCATGTTTTGACTAAAGTTATGAGCTAAGCTTCTTATGCTGATGAAAGTCTTATGGTGAGATATGTGAATTGTAAATGTTGTGAATATTGAAGGGCTAATAAGCATGTTATGAGTTCATGAGAACGTTGTGAAAGTTATGAATAATATGAATCCCTTTCTTCAATTATATGAAGCTTTAGTTTTGATAAGCTACTCTATGATGATATTAAGCTATTATGAGATTATGAATATTATTACTATGACCGATTTGAGTATTCCTTGAGATTGTTGACCTATCACCGAGAGAACCTTGGTAGATAAACATTGTCCCTTAACTACATTGTCGCCATAGGTTTGTGATTTCCTTATTGCATGTTCAATCAAAAAGGGTGGGGTTCTCATAAGGTACATGCTAATTGATATTCAAAAAGGATGGTGTTCTCGTAAGGCTTTTATCATATATTAATCAAAAAGGATGGTGTTCACTATCTCATATTAACCGAAAAGGGTGGAGTTCTTATAAGGTAACAAAAAAAGGTGGTCTTCCTATAAGCTATTTATGAAGCACTTTCTGAAATGGAGAGGTTCCCGTAAGGTGAGTATTTTCTTTACCTTCGCAAAGTAGACCACTCCTTTTATCAGTGTGGGTTGAACATCAGGATTCTAAGTAGTAGCCAGATTGATATTATTTGTCGGTTATGGTCCCCTCCTATCTATATATGCTATGTTATATGATTTGGTTATCATCCAAGCATGTTACAACTAAGGTATTGATCATTCATGTCATATTGAGTTTATATCATTTGAATATGATTATGCATCTTATTTAATCATGGATTATGCTCTCTTGTTGCATTGCATCCCTCATACTTAGTACATTCCAAGTACTAACACATATTTTTTGCCTACATGATCTAACCATATAGGGACCAGAGCTCCTATTCATCTTCCTCCATGTGGCTAGTTAGCTTGGTTGAAGATTGCTATTGGTGGATCATTTATTTCAGGGACAACATGTACTTTCATTCATGCTTATGTTAAAACTTGATTATCCTTGGATATTTACTTTTGAGAGTGAGCCCGGGAGATGTCTTGACCCCCGTCCTACTCATGCTAGAGGTATTGTTGGATAATGTGAAGTATTGACTCTTATGGAGATTGTGTAATAATTTTAAGACTTCTTTTAGCCTCTTTCCCATATATATATATGTTATTGTTTGAATGTTGATGGCATGTGGTGAAATTCCTAAGCCCTATTTTCCCCATAGCTTGAGTCATACTTACCCTCCCATTAGTCTTTATTTGGTTTTTGATGTTGGAACTTCCTATCCCCCTTATGTACCTATAGCGTGAGTCCAAAGTCCCAATCCCCTTAGAATGATTTTCTTGATGTTTATTTATGATGACATAACCAAGGTTGTGTTTATTTATGCTTAGAGGCTTGTTTGAGATTACTTCGAGTTCCCTATTTTTCGTGTCATGTATAGAACCTAGGCTTGGGTTATGAAAAGCTTGGTATCAGAGCACTAGATTTATAGATGGTCCTTAGAAATCTAGCACACCACGTCGAGTAGAATCTTGTTCATGGTTGTGAAGTGCGCCACAACTATGAATAGGAGTTTTTGAGACATTTAGGAAGTGAATCACTTCTTCATAATCTATGTCGTTCTTTAGGACTTAATTTAAGGTTTTCTTTCTCTAATGGTTGGTTTTTGCACTTTTAGATCATGCCACCAAGAAGAATGGCACAAAGAGCTCCCACTCTTGAGGGTGATACGACCCCTTTGGTTCCACAAGATCTCCAAGAAAAAGTTAGGGTCACGTATGCCGAATATCAAAATGTCATTGCTTTTTTGGCACAAGCTGTGACTAACCAAATGAACCAAGGAGCCCAAGCTCCTACTCTGGCCTCAAGGGTAAGGGATTTCACAAGGATGAACCCTCTAGAGTTTTATGTCTCCAAAATAAAAAAGGACCCCTAAGAATTTATTGTTGAGATGTACAAAGTGCTTACTATTATGGGGGTGAGCGTAGAGAATAAGGTGGAACTTGTGGCCTATCAACTCAAAGGTCTTGCTCAAATTTGCTTTGCTCAATGAAAAATGGAAAGGGAGAATAATGATCCTATCTTATGGGAATAATTCAAAGTCACCTTCCTCAACCGCTTCTTTCTTCTTGAATTAAGAGAGGCAAAGTTGATGGAGTACATGAATCTCAAACAACGCTCAACAAATGTGAGTGAGTATTCCCTCAAGTTCAACAAGCACTACAAATATGCTCCTCACTTGATTGCCAACTCTAGGGCAAGGATGAATAAGTTTGTGTTAGGTATATCCGACTTGGTTAATGAAGAATGTCGCACCACTATGCTCGTTCATGATATGGGCTTATCTCGGCTCATGACTTATGTCGAGCAACTTGAAGGAGAAAATCTTAGGAAGAGGAGTCGAGAGTCCAAGAGGGCTCGTTATAATGGTAGATTTCAAGGTGCTAAAGGAGATCATTTTCATCAAGGCCATAAATTTTAAGGCCAAGGGTCCTCTAATGCTCAAAATCAAAAGTTTGCCAATGATAAGTGCCCAACCCCAAAGATCATGGTGGTAATGGTGGACAAAGTATTCCTAAATGTGAAAGGTGTGGTAAGTATCATAGTGGTAGATGCTATAGAGATGTGGGTGCTTGCTTCAAATGTGGCAAAATGGGCCACAAGATTGTAGATTGTCCAAATGTTTTGAAAAAGGTAGAGATGGTCATCCTCAAGGATAAGGTGCCTATGGTGATAAAAGGGAACAAGGTGGTCAACAAAGGGGTGATCCACGTCACAACCAGTTCTATGCTCTTTAAGGGAGGCAAGTGGTGGATGAGATGCCCATTGTTGTTATCAGTATGTTAAAGGTTTATGACTATAATGTGTATGCTTTATTGGATCCAAGTGCCACTCTCTCTTTCATTACTTCATTTGTTGCTAATAGGCTTGATATGTGTTTTAAATTGTTATGTGAATCCTTTGAGGTGTCTACCCCTATTAGTGAGTCCATTGTTACTAGAAGAGCCTATAGAGGTTGTTCTGTGTTCATATTGCTTAAAATCTTACCTTATGATTTTGTTGAGCTTGACATGGTAGATTTTGACATTATTCTTGGGATGGATTAGTTACATGCATATCCCGCTTCCATTGATTGTAGAACTCATAGAGTTAAGTTTCAATTTCTTAATGAGCCCATCTTAGAGTGGGATGGTCATGATTCGATGGTTAAGGGTAGGTTCATTTCTTGTCTTAAGGCCCAAGAATTGATTTCTAAGGGTTGCATTTATCATCTTGTAAGGGTTAAGGGTGTTGAGTCTAAAATCCCTCTTATTGAATTGGTTATGGTGGTTAATGAGTTTCTTGATGTCTTCCCCGATGTGTTTCTCGGTGTCCCTCCCAAAAGGAAAATAGATTTTGGTATAGACCTCCTCCTCGATACTCAACCCATTTCCGTTCCTCTTGACTGCATGACCCCGGTGGTGTTGAAAGAATTAAAGGATCAATTGAAAATTTTGTTGGAGAAGAATTTTATTAGGCCTAGCAAGTCACCTTGGGGTGCACCAGTGTTGTTTGTACGAAAAAAAGATGGCTCACTTAGAATGTGTATTGATTATCGAAAACTCAACAAAGTCGCCATAAGGAACAAGTATCCTCTACCAAGGAGTGATGACTTATTTGACCAATTTCAAGGGGCTAGTCATTTTTTTAAGATTTATCTTCAGTCCGGATACCATCAAATGAGGATAAGAGAGGTGATATTCCTAAAATGGCTTTTCGGATAAGATATGGGCATTTTGAATTTATGGTGATGTCATTTGGCCTAACTAATTCACCAACAATATTTATGGATATTATGAATAGGGTCTTTAAACCCTACCTTGATATATTTATTGTGGTATTCATTGATGATATTTTGATTTACTCCCGAAGTAAGGAAGAGCAATGAATTATTTGAGGGTAGTGTTGCAAATCTTGAGAGATGAAAAGTTGTTTGCTAAGTTTGGTAAATGTGAATTTTAGTTGAATGAAGTTGCATTTCTAGGGCATGTGGTGACGGGTGAATGGATTAAAATGGATCCTAAAAAGACGGAAGTGGTGAGAATTGACCTAGGCCCTTGACTCCAATGGATATTAGGAGTTTCTTGGGCTTAGCAGGGTACTGCCAGAAGTTTGTTGAGGGTTTCTCTTTAGTTTCTTCTCCTTTGACAAAGTTGACACAAAAGAAGGCAAAATTTATTAGGACCGATGAATGTGAAAAAAAATTTTAAACTTTGAAGGACAAACTTACATTCGCTCTTATTTTGACTTTACCAAAAGGGTTAGAAGGGTTTGTTGTTTATTGTGATTCTTCAAGTTGGTTTGGGTGTGTATTGATGCAAAATGGCAAGGTCATTGCATATGCTTCTAGGCAACTCAAAGTGCATGAGCATAATTATTCCATCCATGATCTTAAGCAAGTGGTCGTGGTATATGCTTTGAAACTATGACATCTTGTATAGGGTTCATGTAGATGTCTTCACCGACCAAAAGAATCTTCAAAATGTATTCACTCAAAGAGATCTAAATTTAAGACAAAGAAGGTATAGAACTCCTTAAAGATCATAACATGAGTGTGCATTATCATCTGAGTAAGGCAAATGTTGTGACCGATGCTCTAAGTAGAGTTTCCATGGAAAGTATAGCTCATATCAATGGTGGTAGAGAGGAATTGGCAAGATAAGTTCACCAGTTGGCTAGATTGAGGATTAGGTTGAATGAAGCTAAAAATGGAGGTGTAGTGGTTTTAGATGGTTCCAAATCTTTTTTGATTGAAGAGGTTAACTCTAAGCAATACCTTGACCCTGTTTTGTTAAAATTGAAGGCTTTGGTAAAAAATGGCAAAGTGGAGGTTTTCTCTCATAGGAGAGATAGTGTCCTTAGAAATCAAGGTAGATTATGTGTGCCAAATGTTGATAGATTGAGGGACTCAATTTTGAAAGAGGTACATAATTTATCATATTCTATCCACCCCGGTTCTACAATGATGTATAGGAATTTGAGGAAAGTGTATTGGTGGGGTGGTATGAAAAGAGACATTGCAAGATTAGTATCCGGTTGTCATAATTGGCAAAAGGTCAAAGCCGAACATCAAAGGTCGGGTGGCCTGGCCCAAGATATTGAGATTCCTACTTGTAAGTGGGAAGAGATCAACACAGATTTTGTGATTGGCTTGCCTAAAACAAAGAGGCATTTTGATTCCATATGGGTCATTGTTGATAGGATGACGAAATTGGCTCATTTCCTACTGGTAAAAATGACTTATGGTGCCAAAGATTATGCTAAGTTGTATATCCATGAGTTGGTTAGATTACATGTGGTCCCACTGTTTATTATTTCGGATGGTGGTGCTCATATTACTTCACACTTTTGGAGATCCTTCCAAAGAGGCCTTAGTACTAAAGTCAAGCTTAGCATGTACTTTCACCCACAAATGGATGGTCAAGCCAAAAGGACTATTCAAACTTTTACGTATATGCTTAGGGCTTGTATTTTGGAATTTAAAGATAGTTGGGATGAGTATCTTCCACTTATTGAGTTTGCTTACAACAATAGTTATGACTCTAGCATCAAAATGGCTCCCTTTAAAGCTCTATATGGTAGGTGTTATGGACCACTGGTTGGGTGGTTTGAAGTGGGAGAAATGATTTTGTTAGGTCCAGACTTGGTTATGGAAGATCTGGAGAAGGTTAAACTGATAAGGGAAAGATTGAAGATGGCTCAAAGTAGGCAAAAGTCCTACTCTGAAGTGAGGAGAAGGGATCTTGAGTTTAATGTTGATGATTGAGTGAATTTGAAAGTCTCACCCATGAAGGGTGTAGTTCAGTTTGGCAAGAAGGGAAAGTTAAGAGCAAGGTAAGTAGGATCGTATAGAATTTTGAGGGGAAATGGTAAGGTTGCCTATGAGTTGGAGTTGCTTATAGAGATGAGTATGGTTCATCCAATCTTTTATATGTCTATGTTGAGGAAGTCTGTAGGTGATCCAAGCTCTATTGTGTCTTTGAAAGTTATTTATATTGAGGAGTATTTAGCATGCGAAGAAGTTCTGATTGAGATATTAGGTAGGAAAGTGAAGAGGTTTAGAAACAAAGATGTAGCCTCCATCAAAGTCCTTTGGAGGAACCAACAAGTCCAAAATGCCACTTGAAAAGCCGAAGTGGACATAAAGAAGCAATATTCGTACCTCTTCCACTCTACTCAAGCCTAAGGTGATAAGTTAACTCTTATCTATGCTGTCAAGTCATGAATTTCCGTCCTTATGTCATTTTTGCATGCATAAATATTCATGGTAACAAATTTCGATGATTTTTGACATGTAAGTTTGAAAATTCATGAAAATAATGTTTAAGTTTTTGATGCATTTATGTGGGCTTAAAGTTTTCTAATCACTCTTCTTAAGTATGTTTCCATCACATTTGGGGACAAATGTTACCAAGGGAGAGATATTGTAATACCTCTCACGCAACTCGGAATGTTCCTATGGTGTATTTCTTAAATATCTTAAAATCTATGCATAATTTTGCAAATCTAACTTCATATTCTTTTTCAAAGTGCAATAAATTATGTAAGAAAATGGTAGTCTTCAACTTTTGGGTCACTCGTAATGAAAAATAATTTTTTGAGTGATTTAGGCCATAACCAGAAGGGCACGCGACCAATCGGTCACAGACTTGTTCCCCATAGTACAAAAGTGGCCTAACCTTATTCCTAGGCCAAAACAGGAGAAAATTGAACTTCTTACAAAAATGTACTTTGAGGGAACCAAGGCGCGGCGCGCCTCTGGTCTGGGACAGTGTAAATTTTTTTGAACTTTCTCTGTTTCAAGTGAGGGAAGGTGGGTCATAAACCAACACCCTTATAGATGGAATTCCTCAATTTTCCACCATTTTTAGCAATAATTCTCTTAAGAATATTCTCAAAATCCTCTCTAATCCTCACCAAAATTCCTCAATCATTCCAAGATTTCTCAAGAGCTTTCATTGGACTTCAAAAATTCAAGTGAATCCTTCAAGTCTCTTTAAATTTTCTTCAAGTAATTTCAAGGTTTAAGGTATGTGGGACTACATCCATGGTTCTTCCACCCATGAAGCCCAACTCTCCTTTTTACTGAAATTCCATGATTTTAAGAGTAGTTTCTATGTGGGCAATTCTTATTGATCACTATAAGCACGATTTAAGTTGGATTTTGTTAAGTATTAGTTTTCTTATGCATGAGCACCAATTGAAGGTTTGACATTATGAATGGTTTATGACACCCACACTACGCATTTGATGTGCTGCCAAAATACAACACTTTTAATGTTTAAAACTTGAGATTTCGTGCATTCTCAAAGCGATGTTAGTAGATTTGATGTTTGTTTTTGTTTATTTTATAGAATTTCAGTGTTGGCATGGTTCTAAGCTTGAAATGCAGTTTCTACACCAACTTGGCAGTTTACAAGACCCTCTACAGGTCGTGGGTCATTCCACGAGTCGTAGAGGGGGTTTCGTTTATTCTTCCAGTAAGGGGTTGTAAAGTGAGTTCCACTCTACGAGATCAGAGCACGAGTCGTAGACCAACATACCAGTCGTAGAGTGAGGTCGTGGGTTGAAGAAGCAGAAAGTGAAGAGTTTTTGTAAGTGACTCAGATAAAACCCTTCAAGGATCGTGGAAGACTTCACGACTCGTGAAGGAGGCTTCATACAAAGTTCCAATAGCTTCAACAACATTCCATGAGACCCCGACTCACGGGTCGTGAACTATCCTACGAGTTATAAAGCATGCTCATGAGCAGTGTCGACACAGTTGTCCTATTTCATTTTGGATTTGTATTCTTAGTACTATAAATAATTTTTTTAAGGTTTTTATTATAATCAATCAGAAAAAGAACAAAGAAAGATTAACAGAACATCGATGACATACTTGTGAACATCTTTTGTGATTGTTATCAATTCAAGTTTGCAATTTTATTGAGATTTTGGATTTTGTTCATCAGTTCTTGTTGCGTATGTTATTTAATTATGTACTCTTCTGACATAATTTCTGATAAAACAACAAGGATGCATGGCTAAGTCCACAATTAGGGTTGTGGGAATCATGACAGACTAGCTAAGATAAAATTGGATTACTTGCAATTTTTTGAATGGTGGTTAGGATGTATTAATTAACTTCTTCAAATTAACTAAATTTTAATGGAGGCCTATGTTAGAACTCATCTAGCATCACCTGCCTGATCCAGAAGGTGACGAATAGGAAAAAAAGTAATTAACAAAGGTTGGTTGACTATTTCTTAACTAATCAGGCTACTAGGAGTAGTAGTTTTTGTCTGGAATAAAAAGTAAGGGTTAGTATCGCCATATTACAGAGACCGATCCAGTAATGTGATGAAGTTCACCTAGATGCCCGATCAACGATTTAGGAGAACCTAACTTACTGTCCTGCACCTACACACCAAACAAAAACTGTGAGTATTCGAAAATAATTAATTAGAAAGTCATGAGAAACACGTTACCCTAGTTACTTTCTCTACTGGTTACAAACAACCTGCTATTGTAGTTTAGAATTTACTTTCATCACATATCCCATATTTTTCATTTTAGTCATTTTTATTTTCTCTATTTTTGGGAGATATTAGAGTACATCTGGTAAGTTACAGAAAGTGTGCTAATCCGGGGTCTACATATTTCTCGTGGGATTGATCTTAACCATGTTGGATTTAAATACTTGAGTACGACCACTTCAAAACCTCCTGATTAGGGGTGTGTCCTAAGCGTAAGCGTCGAGTCGAAAGCATTTAATGGCGACGTTGCCAGGGAATACAGCTAGACTTGAATAGCACATTGTAATTTGATAGATTGTTATGTATTTCCCTAATTTTATGTTTTTTGTTGTTTTTGTTTGATTTAGGGTTCAGGTGATCGGTGCATGTCAATAGCCAAAAGTCATGGCACTCCCTTGATTCCTTTTGATCCTGAAATTGAGCAAACTAGAAGGCGAATGGCCGAACAATCCGGTAATGATGTGGAGAATGCGGTGAATACTGCATTAAATCCTAATGAGGACAACCCACCCATAGTCACTTCACAGCCTAAGAAACTCCGAGTCGCAGAAAATGATTGGAATCAATATTGGCTCAACCCGATGGTTGTAGATGTCACTGGGATAATGGTGTTACCTCAACTGCCGAATGACACGAAGTTCATTCTCTCGAATGGGTTGTTGTTGATGCTTTAGAATCGTGGGCTATTTGCAAGGCTACCATCCGAGGATCCGCACAATCACCTGCAAAATATTATCTTTGTTTGTAAGAGTGTAATAGGAAGCTAAAATCTATCTATGGATGTCGTTGGGATCCATATATTCCTATTATCTCTTACTGGCAATGCAATGTCGTGGTTGGCTAAGCTCCCACAGAGTTTGATCACTAGCTAGGCTGAATTGTAGACAACTTTTTTGGAGAGGTATTTCCCCATCTCCAAGAAGCTCAAGTTGAAATAGGAGATTAACAACTTCGAGCATTTGCTTGGTGACTCGAGTACTACTACATGGGAGTGGTTTTCAAAGTATTTGAGATGGGTTCCTGACCACAAAATCGTGGATGAGTCTCTAGTCGAAATCTTCTACAGAGCCCTTGATGAAAATAGGCAAGCAGGTTGTAATACTATCATAGGTGGATCGTACATAGATCATACCTTTTAAGAGATTGCAGAGAGACTAGAGAGGGTGGTAAAAAAAATCGTGCATGGGGCACCCGGGACAAGGCCACAACACAAAGCTCATTTGTTGTGACTACTACTCCAGTGCAAGCACAGGTTAGTGAAGAAGTGATGCAAGATCTTGCACGAATTAGTGTCAATGTGGAGTTATTGATGAAGCAAAATGCTGAGAAGGTAAATGCAGTTGCTCATCAGCCTGTCCAGGCACCCATGTATGAGGAGCCCTATTTTTAAGACGAGGCTTGTTTCGTGGCAGAACAAATATGGGGTTTCTGGACTAACACCCAGGGGTTCAGTTAGGACTACTGGCGCCAAGGGAAAGGAAACCAAGGTCGGAACTTTGGTCGTGAGGCAGCCTACAACAACAATAATAGGAATGGCTTCTATGATTGAAATAGAGACCAAGAGAGATATGTTGAGTGGGGTCACAGAGATGGTTATAGAAATGACACTTATATCCCACCCCACAATCGTGATGCCGGTGTAGGTTCATCTAGGGTTGAGGATATGTTCGAGAGATTGATGAAAGGTTGATGCACAGGACGAGACACTGAGGGGGATGAAGTCTGACATCTCTAGTATTAACCAGAAGATCGAGTCTCATTCCGTCGCAATTAAGCAGCTCGAGCAGCAGTTTGGCCAAATCTCGACCTAACTAAACCTGTTCCTAAAGGGTACTTTGCCTAGAAATACTATCCAAAACCCAAAGAATGAAAGGTGGTGTATGGAAATCACAACACGCAGTGGGAAGCAGACCATTGACCATCCTATGCCTGCAGTTGAGGAAGATAGTCGTGATAAGGGTGTTGTTGATGAGCAAGAAAAAATTAAAAATGTCAGTGTTCGGACTGAGGAAAACAATGAAGTACCAACATTATCGAAACCCATTCCTCGCCCTCCTCCTCTCTTCCCACAATGATTAAAAAAATAGGAGGAGGAAGTTAAGGTCAAGCACTTTCTTTCCATGTTGAAGCAGTTGTCTATCAACATTCCACTGATCGAGGCACTGGAGAAGATGCCCGAGTATGCAAAATTCATGAAGGACCTGGTGATAAAGAAGTGCACCGTTAATCAGGAGCTCTCACACAAGCTCCAACACTGCAGTGCTATCTCTACACGATCCTTGGTGCAGAAGAGAGAGGACCCTAGAGCATTCACCATTCCCTGCACCATAGGGGATGTGGAATTCGCAAGGGCATTGTCTGATCTCGGTGCAAGCATTAAATTAATACCCCTTGTGATCTTTAAGAAGCTTGGCCTGACAGCCCCTACACCGACTAGCATGCAACTTTTGATGGACCACATAGACAAGAAATCGGTGGGGATCTTGCATGATGTCCTCGTTAAGGTGGATAAGTGTATATCCCTCACAGACTTCGTGATCTTGGACTGTGAAGTCAACTTTGACGTCCAGTCTGAGTAATCAGATAGCCTACATCGTGCCATGACGTTAAATCAGGTGTTGCTTGGGAGGCAACCTAAGATATTTTTATAATAATTGTACTTTAGTGTTAGTTTTTAGCATTAGACTTTAGATTATGCTAGGTTTTTATATTTTTAGGTTGAACATTTTGGATAATAGACTAGAATTGAATAGGGTAACAGTGTATTTTTGCAAGTTTTTCTAGTACCAGACCAAGTCGGCTAAATTTTAGTTTATAAAAGCAGGAACTAGAGTTCACGGCATGCTCTAAGAGTCGTGCTACATTTCACGACCCGTGGACCATCTCGTGAAAGTCTCCAGTGAGCAAGGATAGACTGCACTTCAGTCTACGAGCCAAACCCATGATTCATATGTAGAACTTCGAGTCATGGATTGGGTTTGTGGACCCCAGGTAAGTCCTCAAAATTTGCCTAAGTGTCAAAGTCATCTACGAGATATGTCACAAGTCGTATTGCATTATACAACTCGTATCACGACCTGTATACAGTAGGTAAGGGTGAAAGGTTAAGGCTTTCACAAAACCCCAATTCACGGGCCATAGAGAAGTCCACGACCCATAATCAAGCTTTCGTGAAACCAAAACCCCTTCGATCAGAACCCAACCCGATAAGGTTTAAAAAGGGTCAAAATAATTTTGACCTCTTTTATTCACAAAACTGACATCGGAAAAAACCCTACGACCTCACCCCGTCACATTTTGACCTCTAATACATCATCCCACGTCACTTTTCTGGCCAAATTATAGTGACACAGTATTCCTAGGGTTCCAAGCCCTACTCCACTTCCTCGTCATTCTCCTCCTAATCGCGATTCAAATCAGTAAGCTTACGATTTCTAAAACTTTCCCTAATTGAATTGTGACCATTTGTCGAGTATTGACTTGGGTTGGGGATAGTTTATTGGAGTCAGAATCAATCACTTTGCCTTAATATATTTGTCATGAATTGGGTATGTTAGATTAAGGTCAAAGTTGATGTTGGAAAAGGTGGGTATTTCAAATTATGTAATAATACGACTACTTGGTCATGTCGAGTAAATTGTAAATGCATTCACATGGCCCAGTAGTAGTACACATGATGACGGATGGTTGAAATAATTTAATGCATTGTTGATGGTTTTGATAGGGTCAGGTATGCTTAGAGTTGACACCTTAGGTTAAATTTGTAAATTGGTGCATGAATCCTTGTGTACATATGTATTGAAGCTGATAAAATTGGTCGGGGCGACTCGTAGACGAGGTTTTCAAAAGAAATTGTAACACTGACCAAATTTATAAGGGTATTTTACAACTCATAGATCAATCCACGAGTCATAATTTCCCCTCGTGGCCGGCTCAAGTGCTAATTATTTCCTGAGGCCTCATCATACGAGACCTTTCATGAATCATGGAGTGATCCATGAGTGGTATATGGGTCTCGTATGAGTTGCCAGTATCTAACCTTAGTCAGGACTTACATCCACGACTCCACCTACGACTCATAGAGCATTCTATGAGTCGTGAATGGGTCTCATAGAAGCAAGTCCAGTGTGCCCAACAATAACATACACTGTCATATAAAAACCCTACGAGTTAAAGAACAATCCATGACTCGTAAGGAGGGTTTCGTAAACCCAATTGCCTTTCAATTCAGTTCTAAAATTTTCTTGTATTCTTGATTGCAAATTATGGAACTAACCCATTTTGTGATTGTATGTCTTGCAGGTACTATGGCTCCAAAATCTAAAAAGGAGAAAATTTGAGCTATATGGGCCCGCCTACGAGACAAGGCCACTGATTTGGAGCATGCCCCCGAGGCTAGTGACTCTGTAGAAGAGCTTGGTGTCCATCCAGACTTTGATATAGAGCCACACCAAACTTGGGCGTCTTCTAGGCATGCTTCGTCACAAGCTATTGTAGTTCGACCTCCCCGGATTGATGAGGGAGGTGATCGGGCTAGCAGTAGCATTTAGATGACCTCTTTTGAGAGGGGGTCTGGATCTGCTTCTGAGGAGGGTTCATACTCCTCGCTATCCTCCATCCCTCGCGCATTTGAGTCCTCACCAGACGTAACAGACAGTAGGTGGTGCGTGGAGGGCATGCAGACTATTTTTATGGAGGATATACAGAACAACGAGCGTGGTTGTCCCGCTTATTCTACACTAGAGGAGTACCAGGTCATCACCAGAGGGCTTAATAGTGTCCTAGGGCTAGAGGACGCAAACGTATGACATAGACTCCAGTGGGTGGCACAACCAGCGGAGAAGTACTCACCGGTATTTCTACGTCTCCTATTCCGCCACGATACAAAGTACTCTTCCCAAGGGGAAGAAGCCCCTTAGCCAGCCCATTCTTGAGAAGGTTAGAGTGCGGGGCCGGGTGGTCGATAAATCAAAGAAGATCATCCGACGTATGCTATTTAGACCTGAGTTTATGGCCTCCAGTTTTACAGTTGTGTTTAACCACAGAGTGGGGTAGGCACGTGACTTGGGAGTCATGAGGGACCCAGAGCACCACGCCTGTTTGATGAGATAGGTGGCTACCCACATTGGTGCACCTGGACCAGATCCTGTTTGGGTAGCCACACATTTGGAGCCTATTGTCAATTCTTTGCTCTGCTTCCCCGCTAAATTTTGGTGGGCGATGGTATGCTCGAGGATCCAGCCTACGATTACAGATAACACTTTGATGCTAGAGAGAGATATTTTGGTGGCCAACATCTTGGCTGGTTATGCTATAGACTGGGTTGTGCTAATCATCGAGCATATACATGAGGCATCCCTGAGGAGGTCCACGATGATCCCCTTCCCATGCTTGGCACACAGACTATGTCTGGTGGCAAGGGTTCATGTGTTGCATCACATGGACATTATACTGACTGTGCAATGCACACTAGATGCCAGCCTAATCAAGGTCGACGAGAATCTAGTTGTTATGCATAGGACACTGAGGTCGCAGATTGTAATTCCAGACTTACCTACTCCATGTCTACGACTGAGCCATCTAGTTTGGTTGCTACACAGACCATAGAGGGGGCCCCACAGACGAATACTACTGAGGGAAGAGGGACCACTATTGCTACTGATACTATCACAGATTTTGTATTTGCTATATCAGGACCTGCCAGCATCGCATTTGTGTCGGCAACATCATTCCAAGCACTGGCGCAGAGACTGGCACACGTTGAGTCACAGCTGGCTCAGCTCTTACAACAGTTAAAGCCCTGGGTCCGCCAGGTCGTATCAGAGGTGGAGAGCCACATGCAGGCGTTCACCACTACTGCTATTAGAGAGGGACTTGCACTGGTGGATGCCCACATTGATGCTTTTGAGAAGTGGATCCAGAGGAGCCTCCGCACAATATCTCTTATTGATTTTTTGGCCATGTAGATGGAGGTTCAGAAGCTCTGGGCCAACATTGTTGTAGCATTGGTTACTCCATTAGGGTTCCCATCTACTACACTAGCTACAACACCCATTGTTGATCTGTTTGCTCTTGAGGAGCCCATATACACTTCCTTCGGGAAGCAGCCCCGCACAAATGATGCAGAAGAAGAGCACCTTCATGTGGAGTAGACAGAGGAGGAGGAGCTGAGGATCGTCCTGGCCATATCTCGCGAGAAAGAGAAGGCCAGACAGAAGTGTGCACGCCAGATGCTTAGAGGCGCGAGTTCCTCCCATGTTGCTCCCACTGTTGAGGAGTCCACCAGGTCTATGGAGGGTGGACAGAGTGAGCCAGAGAGGAACGTGAGCGCCCAGGTATGTTCCTTTTAACCCTAGTTCCTTACATTTTACTCTTGTGCATTGAGGACAATGCACATTCAATTTGATGGGGTGTGGGTAGTTATATGGCCTCGGTGAAGTCTGAGTAACCCTGGCCTATAACTACACCAATTTTTGATATCCAAAGAGTTTTTTTGCCTGTGTACTTTCCCTGTGGATTTTATCTTATATTGAACCAACATATTTAGGATGTTTTAAGTAGTATGTGTAGTACATAGTATTGATAGTCATGGCATAGTAAAATTTTGTGTAAAAATGATACCCACTAAAATTTTTGTCAGTCTGTTAGTGACCATGCATGATTAGGCTATACTGATAGTGTTTGTTCTAACAAGTGTGTGACATTAGTTATGAAAACATGTAAAGCAGTGCCATGAGCGAGTGAGCATAATTGCATGATTATTTACTATATTGTAATTCAGAACTTTCTCTGTTACTCAGGATTTAGACTTTAGGTTAGTTGGTTAGGAAAGGATCTTAGGTCATTGTTCCAATTGAGCCCACTTAGCTTAAAAAACCAACCAAAGAAGTTGATTATCCCTTGGTCCCTATTTTGAGCATAACATTGACCTTGTTCTTTGTAAATACCTAATAGCCTGAACCTTAATAAATAATAAATTCCAAGTTTGGCCCTGGTCTCTCCTTGTACACTGTGAACCTCAACTCAGTCTAAAAGTCTAAGTTGAGGGTGGCTACCCAACAAGTGGCCCTGGTTCGAAGGTTAGATATTGTGCACCTAAGCTTAGGTCAAAAGCCTAGGTTGAGGGTGGCTGGTATAAGGGGAAGTCATAAAAGAAGGAAAAATATTTAGTGAAATAAGAAAGGGAATAAAAGAGGTACAAGAAAAATGATTAATTTGCCAAAGTTCAAAATATTGTACATGAATAAACGCAAATTCCTAAAAAAAAAGAAAACAATGCACCCTTAAACAATTGAAAAATAGGAGAAGGGGAGAAGAAAAGAAAAATGATAGGTCGGTAGGGCGAAAGTGGTAAATAATGTAGTATCAAGGAGGGTCATAGTCACTATGTATCCAAATAATCATTCTGAAGCCCCTGGGCCTACATTACAAGCTTGAAAAGTCCTAAAGTGATCCTAGTTCAACAAGTCGATAGGTCATAAGTCTAGAGTATAGGGGCAAGTGTATGGTATTAGGTACAGTAATTGAATATCTTTTGTGAGAGTGAGTGTTTATATACAGTCCCAATGAATTTAAACTAAAAAATATCACCCAGAGTGTTGAAAGGGACTTTTTTTTAGTGAGGGCACTTGCATTACATTCTAATACTTAACTAGTTCAGTGATATGTTGCTTATTTGTGATTGTATGACTTGTCATAGTTGCACTACTGGAATTTAATAGTTTGCATTGGTTTACTAGATAGCTAACTTATATGTGGTTTGAGGAGAATTGGGTATCTATGGAGGTTTTGATATATTCTATGTCATTGGATTGATTTCTGTGTCTCTGTGCTGCTTAAATAGATTGTGTTTGTCGCTTTGAGGACAAGAAATAATTTTAAGTTGAAGGCGTTGATGTGCTGCCAAAATACAACACTTTTAATGCTTAAAACTTGAGATTTTGTGCGTTCTCAAAGTGATGTTGGTAGATTTGATGTTTGTTTTTGTTTATTTTATAGAATTTCAGTGTTGGCATGGTTCTGAGCTTGAGATGCAGTTTCTACACCAATTTGGCAGTTTACGAGACCCTCTACGGGTCGTGGGTCATTGCACGAGTCATAGAGGGGGTTTCGCTTGTTCTTCCAGTAAGGGATTGTAAAGTGAGTTCCACTCTACGAGATCAGAACACGAGTCGTAGATCAACATACGGGTCGTAGAGTGAGGTCATGGGTTGAAGAAGCAGAAAGTGAAGAGTTTCTGAAAGTGACTCAGACGAAACCCTTAACGGGTCATGGAAGACTTCACAAATCGTGAAGGAGGTTTCGTACAAAGTTTCAGTAGCTTCAACAGCATTCCATGAGACCTCGACTCATGGGCCGTGAACTGTCCTATGAGCCGTAAATCATGTTTGTGACCAGTGCCAACACTGTTGTCCTATTTCATTTCGACTTTGTATTTTTAGTACTATAAATAATTTATTTTAAGGTTTTTATTATGATCAATCAGAAAAAAAACAAAGAAAGATTAACAGAATATCGATTACATACTTGTGAACATCTTTTATGATTGTTATCAATTCAAGTTTGTAATTTTATTGAGATTTTGGATTTTATTCATTAGTTCTTATTGCGTAAGTTATTTAATTATGTCCTAAGTTATGAAAGATTATGAATTTTCGAAATGAATTTCATGATACCCAAATTAGGGTTTTGTTAACATATTGGTGGGTTGATTTAAATAGTTCTTAAATGACTATGTTTTACTCATTCATGTCCTATACAAATGTATTTCATGATTTTAGGCATAAGTACATATACCCACCATGTTTTGACTAAAGTTATGAGTCAAGCTTCTTATGTTGATGAAAGCCTTATGGTGAAATATGTGAATTGTGAATGTTGTGAATTTGAAGGGCTAATAAGTATGTTATGAGTTCATGGGAATATTGTGAAAGTTATGAATAACATGAAGCCCTTTCTTCGATTTTATGAAGCTTTAATTTTGATGAGCTAATCTATGATGATATTACACTATTATGAGATTATGCATATTATGACTATAACTACGATTTGAGTATTCCTTGGATTGTTGACCTAGCTCCAAGAGGACCTTGGTAGATAACCATTGTCCCTTAACTACGTTGCCGTCGTAGGTTTGTTATTTGCTTATTGCATGATTAATCGAAAAGGGTGGGGTTCTTGTAAGGTACATGCTAATTGATATTCAAAAGGGTAGTGTTTCTATAAGGCTTCTATCATATATTAATCAAAAAGGGTGGTATTTCCGTAAGGCTCTTATCTCATATTAACCAAAAAGGGTGGAGTTCTCATAAGGTAATCAAAAAGGGTGGTATTCCCGTAAGGTGTTTGTGAAGTACTTTTCGAAATAGGGAGGTTCCCGTAAGGTGAATGTTTGCTTTACCTTGACAAAGTAGACCACTTTTTTTTACGGTGTGGAGTGAATATTGAGATTCCCAGTAGTAGCTCGCTTGATCTTATTTATCGATTATGGTCCCTTTCCATCTATATATGTTATTTATGTGATTTGGTTATCATCCAAGCATGTTTTGACTAAGGCATTGATCATTCATGTCATATTGAGCTTATATTCTTTGAATATGATTATGCATCTTGTCTAATTATGGATTATGCTCTCTTGTTGCATTGCATACCGCATACTTAGTATATTAGTATATTTTAAGTACTAATGCATCCTTTGTGCCTACTTCATCTAAACATATAGGGACCAGAGCTCCTATCCATCCTCCTCCACGTGACTAAGTGGCTTGGTTGAAGATTGCTATTGGTGAGTCCTTCATTTTGGGGACAACATCTGTTGACATCCAATTTTTTACCCTCCACAGTACGAATTAAATATTGAGCTTTTAATTTTAAACAACTTCAAATAATTAGAATTCGAAGTGC
>JBCEWC010006908.1:0-22246 GCA_038996855.1 Solanum aculeatissimum | reverse complement strand
TGGAAAAGGAGTTTAATATAGTATCTATAAATAGGGTCTCAATGTAATAATGTAGAAAACAATTCAATAATATTTTTCTCCAATATTTCTCACATATATTATAAGCCTAAATCAGATTATAAGGTAATGAGGGATTACAATGACCTTTGAACTAGAAGTGACATTATGAGACACTCAATTAGGGATGAAATTGACTTAGGAGGGACTTAGTCAGGGAATTATGGATGTAATAGATAATTTGTTCTATATCAATGGAAAGTGATTCAGGTGGGGTTATAACTTCAACTAATTCTTTTAATTGTACTTTCTAGTACAAAGTAATTGAAAATTGTAACCAAGAAATTTTACACCTTGAAAATGAAAAGAATTAAACATTAGATATGTGACGAGTTTACTAGGCTAGGGGTGGTAGAGATTGAAGCTATTCAACATCCATCCCCTGGATTATTTATCTCGGCATGAGATAACTAGAACTTCTGATGACAATTGCCAGACAAATTAGTCTGAATTCTAATCTCAGCCTTTGAACTTGAACCAAAAGATAAACCTAAGGTTATAGTCCTGCCTAATCCTATCTTCTTTATACCTACCCTACCCCCAAAATTAAACTGCACCTTGTTGTTTTAAGGATGGTAGGGATTGAAGCTCCCACAAGCTAACAGACCTGCCCTCTGCACAACCTTGCTGAACTCTGAAAGTCGATTTGCCAACATGCGAAAATGGTAGTAAAAGGTGGACCATGAAGGGGTTACATGAGTGTAACTATAAATAAGTACTGACGACAGATATAACTGGGGAAAGGTAGAGTGCCAGTCAGGGTATACTGCAGCCTACATAAGTGGGTAGGTTAGTATTATCAGCACTGAAGTTGAGAAAGCGAATGATGCTATTGGAGCACCATGTCTGCTGGCTATGCACGTTCTCCCAATTCTAGGTACTCATGAAACATATCCTTCTTTGGGCTTAGGCACCAACTTTAAGGAATCATATTTCTAACCAGCCAATTGCATGTCCTAGATGATGCTCGAGCTAAAATGTCAGTTTTTGGCACGTTAACACAAGTTACCGTGTCCCACTGGGGATGTTACCCCTTGCCTCAACCATTCACGATTGATCTACTCGTATTAATTGAACCCACGTGCATGTCTAAAACAGTATCCAGGGTGCTGATGAGATTGGACCACTTTTTAGCAATAACATAAGCTATTTGCAGGTGATAAATTCTTAGTTGAACGCTCTCAGTTGCATGCGTTCTAACAAAGAGAGATCAGTAAAGGGGAAATCCGAGACGACACTCCTGACTTAAAGTGTCATTTTTTTTTCATGTTAACGCGAGATACCATGTCCCAATGGGGATATTGCCCGTTGCCCTAACCCCCCATGATCGGTCTACCTATCAGTGAAGTTAGTATTAGCCAAATGAATGCAATTCAGATAGATATAACAGTAATATGTTATTGGTGTTGGATCGTGTGCTAACATTTATAATACCTTATACAGTTGGCATACTGTTATTTATGTAGTTCATTTTCTGAGACGTTCTAATCTTGTCAGAGTAAAAATACGGAGAGAAAACTCTTATGTTTAGTTTGCTGGTATAAGTTAGTACAGTTGTTTGCCTCTTCTCTATTTTGCAGATCACTCTTTACCATTTACTATTGTTGTTCTGTTTATGTCGCTGTTCATTAAAATTAGTCTCTTTCTCGAATTAGGTGTTTAAATGCTATACCATTGAAATTCCTTTCTGATCTCTATTAGGAAAAGTGGTTCTGTCTCAGTAATAGATTGGTAACTAAACTTTTATAAATTAGGCTTTTGAATATTTAATAAAAGGAGTAAACTGGAAACTTGGAGCATTTGGCAGAGGAGCTGTGGGCTATGAAATTGGGTTTGAAGCTTCTGCAAGAGAGAGCAAGGAGAGGTTCGTTCTGGTGGCCATACATCAGCAATCTCCCAGAGACTTACACAGTACCGATTTTCTTTCCTGGAGAGGATATAAAGAACTTGCAGTATGCCCCTCTTCTTTATCAGGTATTGCGGGGATATGCTGAATATGTTTTTCACAATAGAAATAATATTAGCAATCTCCCAGCTTTAGGCTTCTATTTTCATCTAACTTAATTTGAAGCTAAATTTTCTTTCCAGATTTGTTTCCACCCCGGGCATAAAAATGCTATAATAAAGAAACCTCAAATTAAATTGATACTTTCCAGATTGTTACAGCTATTATGCTTTCGAGCATGAGCAGAGGCTAATATTGTTTTGAATTAAGATGTAAGTTCTATATGTTGCCTTGATGTGGAAACTCGTAACATTTTCATTTGCCAGGTGAATAAAAGATGCCGGTTTCTACTGGAATTTGAGAAAATTCTGAAGCATGAACTTGAGAATCTTGAAGCTGATGACCATCCTTTTGGTGGCCAAGATGTGGATTCATCTGCTCTAGGATGGGCTATGTCAGCTGTTTCATCTCGAGCATTCCGGTTGCATGGCAGTAAACGTCCTGATGGCACCCGCAGTAATGTTCCTATGATGCTTCCACTTATTGATATGTGCAACCACAGCTTTAATCCAAATGCTGAAATTGTACAGGAAGAAAAGAACTTCGATAGAAGTATGCTTGTAAAGGTATTTTAACTGTGGGCATTCTGTTCAATGTTCATGTATATCTGTCTTTTGGTTGATGTTGTCTTTGCCTTTTTTTTGGCCTTAACAGGTGGTTGCAGGAAGGGAGATAAAGCAAAATGATCCACTGCTACTCAACTATGGCTGTTTAAGTAGTGATCTTTTTCTTCTGGACTATGGATTCGTCATTCCATCAAACCCATACGACTGCATCGAACTTAAGTATGATGCTACTCTTCTTGATGCTGCCAGTATGGCTGCAGGGGTTTCATCGCCAAACTTCTCTTCACCTTCCCCATGGCAGCGCCAGATTTTATCACATTTAAATCTAGAGGGACCAAACTCTGATCTGAAGGTTCGAATTTTTTCTTCCATCTATTTTCATCCTACTCTGTGAAGTTCTATTGTTTTTGAACCACTGTTAATGACTATGGTGAAACTATACAAATATACTTCAAACAACAACATATCAGTGTAATCCCACAAGTAGAGTTTAGAGTGTACGTAGACCTTACCCCTACCTTGAGAGATAGAGAGGTTGTTTCCAATAAACCCATCAGCACTCGGAAAAAGATATCAAAGAAGATTGAGAAAAAAATAAAGAAAGTGAAGAAATCATCGCAAAATACTATAGAAAGCATGACAAAGCATTCTAGATTAAAAAGAAAGATGGGGAATAGTAACTACAACAAAATAGTGTGATAATCTAAGTACAAGAGAGTAGAACTTTACAAATATACTTCCTATGCAAAAAATGAAAAATAAAAATCTACCGAACCATAGTAATGAGCTCGGTGTTCAATCCATCTGTACGATTAGTTTCTGGAGTTGAACTGATTTTCTTTGCTGGATTATCTTAAAGGTGACACTAGGAGGTGGAGAGCTAGTAGAGGGCCGATTATTAGCAGCATTGAGAGTTGTCCTATCAAACGACGAAGCAGCAGTGAAGCAGCACGACTTGGAGACGCTCAAATCATTGACAGTCGAAGCTCCTCTGGGAATATCAACTGAAGTATCCGCTCTTCGCACTGTTGTGGCTTTGTGTGTAATTGCTCTCGGACACTTCCCAATGAAAATCATGGAGGACAAGTCGTTGCTGAAGCAAAATGTTTCACCTACTACTGAGTTGGCTCTCCAGTTCAGAATACAAAAGAAGTCCCTCATTGTAGATGTTATGAAGGATCTTAGCAAGAGGGTAAAATTACTCCTTGCTAAGGAACAAACTCCATAAAAGAGCTATGGTGCCCAAGCTAGCTTGTGCGCGCCTCGAGAGTGATTCTCCAGGGTACCTACTACCTCCCATCAATAGAACTGTCGGGTAACTCTATTCACTAAGGCTTGTGGACATCATTTTAGATAGATTTAAACTTCGTGTGCCCCTTTTTTTTGGCATTTTCGAGGGTCTTACTCGATTTACCTTCACAAATTTTGGTTACTATGGAGAGTATGATGTACGCAACTCAATTTTGATTCAAATATTTTTCATTCATAACTTATGCATGTTTTACGTTATATATATTCTCACTTTAATTTGAAGCGCTAAGGTTAAATTGTTTGGTTTCGTAAAAAAACATCTAGCACACCGAACTTGCCTAGTCAGGGTCAAGAGTCTTTGAGTCGGTTTAGTTTGACAACTCGTATACATAGGTGGAATCATGATTTAAAGCTTATGAGTTCATTCACGTTTCTATTTCTTTTATGTATATATTGGGTTCTTAATTAACAATTTGTTCGGACATGTTTATGAATTTCTTTGGGCAAATAATCCAGTATTTGAACTAAAATTACTGAATTTAGCAAAATAAGTAAAGTCATATTATGTCTTCTCTCCTGTTGATATCAGAATCAATAGTTTGACGAGATGAGTATGAAGATGACAGAGTGACAGCATGAGACTTGTTGAAATATTGATAGTTATTTAATCGCATAGACTATATAATAAAATTATATTTTTTTGGCATTATATATATAATCTTATTAATTAAATGTTAATTTGTTTTAAAAGATCAATATTAAGGCCACACATTTATAATGCTTAAAAGAAGTAATAAGTGTTTTATTATAGTTTTATTTCTTGTTTAGGTTCTTTCCCTACTTAACAAAACAACAAAAAAAATATTAAAATAAAAAATATTCATGAAAAAAAAAACATAATGATGATTGAAAAAAAAAAGTCAAAATTTTGAACTATTTTATAATTATATTCTTGTCAATTCTTGATAAGTCATGATCACAATAATCTTGTCTATGTACTTTTTTTTTTGTCTAATAAGTGTTAGTTTAAATATAATTATGATAATAAAAAATAAATAAATTTTGAATCATGTGATTTAAAGTCAAATATATATAAATTTTTTACGATGATTTCATCTAGTAACTAGCATATCTAGTGATTTTTCTTACTCAGATGAAGTAGCAGACATCAGTTCGTAAAACCTAGATATAAAAAGAAAATACTTTGTCGCACGAAAATTTTCTTGTACATCTACCTAATGCATCATTATTTAACTCACATATATACATTGAACGGATCCATTATTTTTTAAAAATAATAATTTATAATGACATAAAAAATAGAATTTGATGTAATGACTTAAACTCGCAACCTATAAATAGTTCCAAGAAGATAAAGAAAAGAAGATTTATGAGATAGACGTAGACATTTTGGCTTTTTGGATAACATATGGCCCATAGTTATGTGGTTTTCCTAGTGGCATCTAATGTGGCACAAGTATGTTAGTCTCATCTACTTGATGTCATATTAGATTAGGTATTTATTTAAATTCGATCCGATCTAATATATTTATTCTTGATTGGATTCATAGTTCCAACTATTTATCTGATCGTCTTTATTATATTTTTAATTTTGATACCATCAGAATGTGTGTATATATATATACTTTGATAGTATTTATATATTCTGATGGTATCAAATTATTGAAGCACTGCATGCATATACCTTCTCGATTGCCATCAGAGTGTATATACTTGATGATATGAAGGAGTAAATGAGTCGTGTTTTCATTAGATCACTGTTTCTTCATTTTTTACATACTCTGATAGTATCAACCTATAATTGAGCAATCTTTTCATCAAAGCACTGCCTATTCCTCCTTGATGACATCAGAGTTAATAGACTCTAATGGTATAAAGGAGTAACTGAGTAGGGTATTCACTTACGGATATATATATATATATATATATATATATATAGTTTGATGATATCAAGTAATAATTTAGTAATGTTTATCTCTTTCACTTTGATATTATCAGAGTCAAACAAGCGAGCAGTTAAAAATAAACGAATATGAAAGTTAGCAAATAATCGTTTGTGAATAATTTTTCTTTTTTCTAAAATAGTTAATTTCAAAACAAATGTTTTCTATTTCAAAATAGTTTACTTAATGATGAAGTTAATTAATAGTTAATTTCAATAATAAATAAATTTTGATCTTGGAATTTTGAATGTCATACTAACCATAAAATCCAATATTTTAACCCTTCTTCTAGAAACACTACTCACTCTTACATGTAATAATGTCACCATTTATTTCTTTTAATCTATGATTGCAATTTTTGTCTAAAAGTTACTTGTATTTAGGGGCAGAGTCATTCATTTGTCAAGGGTTTATTTGAACCTTCTTCGATAAAAAGTATATTATTTATATTTAATTAAATAAGTTTTTACGTATATAGTAAATATTGAATCCCTTCCGGCAAGTTCATATGTCTACTTCAAATTTTGAACCCCTAACTTAAAATCTTGATTCTGCTACTACATGTATTAGTCTATGATCTTGTATAATATGCATATAATTATATATAATTTGTGTATATATGTTGACTGCAGAAAAACTAAATAATAAATTCGATTTTTCATCATTTGTTTTGAAAAAATAAAGAGTCTCTCTGTGTTTTATTTGAATATCTATATTTTTATTTTAAAATAATCTAATTTAGCTTTAAAAGTTAATTAAATTGATTCTCGAAAAACGTAATTTGGCAGCTAAAAAGAAACAAGGGAAACACTTTGCTATTTGCATTCGGATTGCAAGAAAATCTACCGTATCATCATCTACTAACCACCATCAGTATCGCAAATAATGACAATCAATCATCAACACCCATCGACCATTAACTGCAATTACCATCCTCAGTCATAACTATCATTACCACTAACAACTACAAACAGTCGTTAGCATGACTTACTATCATTTCAATCATCAATTACCACAACAATCAATCTATATATATCGTTAACTACTACTATCAGCGATCATCACCACTATTAACTAATACTATCATTTACTAAAATCATTAGTTAACACTATTTTTAACACTAATATCTATCATCACCAACATCAATGATCATATAATTTTCAAAATAATTTATTAATGGAGTATAAAATTAACTAATATTTTCTTTGAGTTATATATATATATCAATTTTGATTATTTTATATTCAGATCTTAATAAAATATTTTTTCATTCAAATGTATATTTAAATTTCAAATATCTTAATTTTAATAAAAACAATCAAAATATAAAAATAACAAGCTTGGTCCACATTGATATATTCATTCAATTCAATAAATCAAGGGAAAGAGGGAAGCTACTCCCTTCGTCCATCTTTACTTGATCCCTATTGAATTGACACCAGAATTAAGAAATAGTAAATGATAGGGGTAATTTTATCAAATCACCCTTTGAATATAATTAATACAATGTCTTGAAAAATGTAATAGGGAAATGATCATAATTAATGACAAGAATAAATTAGAAATTAAATATAAAATTATCTCTTGATTTCATAAACTGGATAAATATTATTAAATATCCTAAAATAGTATAGGGATCGATGAACGGAGAGAGTAATAAAACATTGAATGCATTTAAGGAAAGAAACAACTTGTTGTTGACTCAATTCAATAATGGAAACTCAAAAGACTATGTCTAACAATGGAATAGTTCAAAAATGATAGGGAATATAAAGACTTTGAGGTATAATTAATAGCCTTGAAAAGGTACAAAAGTTTAAGCAGGTATTTCTTAGTTCATTTTTACTTCTCCATTATATCAAAAATAAATATATAATAATATTTGTCTACTTTATAAAATTAAAAGATAATTTTACATTCTGTTCCTAATTTATTTTTATCATTAATTACAATCATTTTCGTATTATATTTTTCAAAACATTATATTTATTACTCCCTCTGTTTACTTTTACTTGTCATTATTTCGTTTTTCAAGGTCAACTTAACTAAACTTCAAAGTTAAATTGAAAATTTGAAATCTAAAATTTAGATGGTTTAAAACTATACAAAAAAATGTTATAAATTGCAATCATTCTCATATTAATAAGTATGATGAAAAAATACATCTTAAAAATATTAGTGAAAGTTCATGACCTCGATAAATGAAATAGTGACAAGTAAAAATGAACGAAGAGAATATATTCAAAGAATAAATTGATAAAATTATCTCTATCATTTAGTGTTTCATATCTAAAATTTCCACTTGAAAGTTGAAATTATTATTTAAATTATTGTGTTAGTCAATCTTGCCACACTAGTCCTACTCAAGTAGTTTCTTTGAAAGTTATTATAGTGCACTACTTTTCTTTTGAATTCTCTTTATTTCAATTTATATAAATACATTTGATTGGACACGAATTTAAGAAATAATTTTTTTAAAAAAATTATGATCTTTAATATTTTTGTGGTTTTTATGACATCATAATATACATATTTTTGTGATTTATCAAAGTTTATCGCCAAAGATAAAATGATATTTCTAATTTTTAAAAAAAATTATTTTTTCTAAACAAATTTGAAAATATATATAAAATCATATAAATTGAAACGTAAAGAATACTTCAACACAAAAAAAATACGTACAGAGAAAAATGAAAAGGATGTCAACTTTGGATAATTAATGCAACAAAGAGTTATTCATAGTTATAGAAGAAATTAGATATAGGATTAATATAGCGATCTAGAAAGACTCAACTTGATTTTATTCCGAAATGCCTGAATTATTAAGGATACCCACCAGAAAAATTAATCCAACCTATAAGGATGTACCAGAAAATACAATATTTTTGTTACTTGACTAGCCATCAGGAGAAGCAAACACAACGGGTACGCTAATCAATAAGATTAATGAAGTAGCAATTAATGCAAAAACAGCCAATTGAAAAGCAAGAGTCATGCTTGAACTTTAAATTTTTTAAGGAAGAATAAATGGATTTATATTCCTAGAAAAAAATGTAACAAACGAGAGTTGTTGAAATTAGCATATTGGAAAATCAATCGACCAAAATAATCATGAGTGGCTACAATATTATAAGTTTTTTTCTCTTGACTAAATCTATAACTTTCATTAACAAATTCATTTTCTGTGGTTTCCCTGATCTATTGGTTTTAACCCTGCGACATAGAAGGAATAGGAAAAGACCCTATAAAAATATTTTAAATTTAAAGATAGTATAAAAATTCACTTAATTGTGGTGATTTATGTGAAAACTCTCATTACCAACTTGTTCAATCAAAGAAGATGAATCACCAAAATCACCATATAAATTATCAAACTGGTGTTGAATTCAACAAAACTTAATAATTTAACTTTAAATTATATATATAATAATTTATTCATAATTCATATTTAAATTTCTGAATCTGCCTACATAAGATCAAATAAAAAGGTTGTACACATCCAATAATGCATGAAAAACAATTTTGATCCATTCAAATTCGACTTGCTACTAATTATTGCTATCATCTTTTTTGTTTTGAGCCAAGACTTCCAAGTCTTCTTTTCTTCCTCAACATTTTAATAATTATTAGGCCTCGAAATTTATTGATCCAATTAATTTTGAATTTTATTGGATAGACTCACTTAGAGGGTAATAAATTGCTTCTTATAAAAAAAAAATATTTTCAAAGTCAAGACATATAATTAAAGATGGAGAGATTTCAATTATTCTGTCATATTCTAACTCGGTGGATGTGATTTCCTCTTCCTCGATATTAGTAAATCCAAATAGAACTAAAGAGAAAAATAAAATTTCCTTCATTTTGTTTGATGTGATATACTTTTCTTTTTAATCTATATCTAAAAAAAAGGACATATTTCCTTGTATATAAATAATTTAACTTTAAACTTCTGGTGTTATCCTAAATGAAATGATTTATAAATATAAATTTCAACCACATATTAAAATGTCATTCCTTATTTTTAATTTTTTTTATAGCCCATTAAATATAAAGTTATACACTTCTTATCAAGAAATTTTTTATTTTCAAAACTCAAATATAAAATCTCTAATTAATTATACTTTAGTTATAATATTCAATATTGCACCAAAGAAAAATAAGAATACTTTTGTAAAAATCATATGTTGTGTAGAACTTTTTCTAGTTTTCCAATGCACGTGTAGTCGACTAATTATCATGTTTCTTTAGTAAGTAATTATATTACTATGAGAAAAAGATGAACAAAAAGCTTTTTGGGGAAATTTCTTGGTGATTACATTCTCATCGAAGGACAGTCGGATGTACTAAAACTCTGCTATGCGTAGGGTTCGAAGAAGAATTTAATCACAAGAATTTATTTTATGCAGCTTTATCTTATATTTTTATCAAAAATTATTTCTAAGATTTGAACTTGTGATCTTCTTGATGATGAAAAATTTAACCTGATCTTTACCTTGTGAATTACAGAAAGAAACGATACGTCAAGGAGGACATAAACCTTATTATGAGTCAATTTATATATCATTTTGTGTGCAGTAAAAGATGAAATAATTAATACAAAAATTAGAATGTATGAATAATTGAACTTTCCACAGTCAAATTCTACATAACTCTAACCAGCAACCAAATAACTTTTTAATCCTTAGATCACATCTGATAACCAAACTATCCTTTAGTAATACATGCATTACTCCAATCAACAACAAAATGACCCCTTAGCTCTTAAACCACATTTTATAACCAAACAATTCTTTAGTTCTACGATCACATCCTATGACCAAACAATAATAATATTTGCATAACTATAACAATCAACGACCCTTATAGTCTTTAAATAACAATCCCACCAAAAAAATATATACTCATAGATTATGAGTCAATTTATATACTATTTGGTGTGCAATAAAAGATGAAATAACTAATACAAAAATTAGAATAAATGAGTAATTGAACTTTCCATAACCAAATCTCACATCACTATTTTCTACCTAACTCTAACCAACAACCAAATAACCCTTTAATCCTTATAGCACACCCTGTAACCAAACAATCCTTTAGTAATACCTGCATTACTCCAATCAACAACCAAACGACCCCTTAGTTCTTAAATCCCATCTTATGACCAAACAATCCTTTAGTTCTACGATCACATCCTATGACCACACGATAATAATAATTGCATAATTATAACAATCAAACAACCCTTATAGTCCTTACGTCACATCCTATAATCAAACGCTCCCTATATATATACGCATAACTCTAGTCAGCAACCAAATGACCCCTTAGTCCTTAAATCACATCTTATGACTAAACAATCCTTTAGTTCTGCAATCACATCCTACAACCACACGATAATAATATTTGCATAACTATAACAATCAAACGGACTCTTATAGTCTTTACATCACATCCTATAATCAAACGATCCCTTAATAACATACGCATAACTCTAACCAGCAATCAAGTCCTTAGTTCACATCCTATGACTAAGTCACTAAATCATGTGATTAGCCTAGGGTACAATCTAGTATATTATATTAATCTCTATAATTAGTATCATAGCATGTGCATTAATTATGTTCCATTATTTCCTAATCACTAGGAAAAGTCTAACCAAAATGTAGATTACTCGGTTAGAGGATGGATCTAGTCCATTTATTAAAGTCAAATCACATTATTTTCATGAGGAAACACAAAAAGATTCTTTTGTTTTTTAATTATTTGATTAATTAATTAATTAATAGTACTAATTGTCCTTATTCTAGCTATTTCTAGGAAGAAACAAAAAGTTTAGTCTCTAATCATGCTTTAAAAAGTTTTGGTCCTATAAGTTCTTTGTCTCCAACAAATTAATATTTGACAAATTATGTCTTAGATTTCATGATAACTATGGAACAAAAAAGTTCATAAACTTTGGGAAATTAAAGTCTAATCAAATCTAAGAAATAGCAACAAAAAAAAAAATTATTCTTTTCTTTTTCATATTATGCTTTTCGAAATTCAATTTAATTGAATTTTAAAGCTAAATTAATTTAAATTAATCTGATATTTTAAAATAAAAAATTTAGATATTCAAAAACTATTAGAATAATATTATTGATTGCAATTTTTTCATATTAATATGATAAAAAAGTATATCTTAATTATTAATTAAAATTTATATGATTTGACTATAAAAATGAAAATTATGACAATTAAAAAGGGACGAACGGAGTAGATTATTCAACAAAAATGAAATATTAGGTGTAGTTTTAAATATTAATATGGCAATCTATATTGTGGATTAAAAAGGTATCTATCATTAAAATCCAATAATGTATCGTATTCTTAAAAAATATTAGTAAATAAAATAATAATTTTATTATATTATTTTTAATTATAATATGTCACCTTACCTTACTCATTAAAAAGTGAATAATACTTATAATAAAATAGTAAATATAAAATAATAAATTATTTTTTAATAAAAATAATCAAAAAAAAAATTAAAAAAAATAAACAGAAAGTAAATGTTTTTCTTATTGCAAAAATGGACGGTGGAGTTGACTTTTCATAATTCCTAATTCCATTTTACATTGAAATAATTTTGTCGAATGACTTATTAAGCATTAAAAAAAAACAAATTGTATGGACAATGACAAGACTTTAAAAAATTTAAAATTAGTATATTTACATTTTTACATTAATTATGATAATTATTTTTGTGAGATTTCACTCGATATGTTGTTGTTGATATTAATTATTATGATTTAATAGTTATATGTCTTATTTATTTTCTTATTTATTTGTCATGTTATTTAATTGAGATTTTTTTTAAAATGATATCTCTATCTCTATAAGATAGAGGTAAAATCTACGTATATTTTTTCTGCCTCAATAAGCTTTTCTTTTTTTTTTACTTATTATAATTTTTAAAGACGATTCAAATTTATTTGAAAATATATAGTTAAAAGGAAATAAATGTTAACTATTCACGAATAAACTAAATAAAATAGTACTTTCATCATTTGTTTTTATTTGTCCATTATATTGAAAATAGATATTCATTTTTTATTTATTTAGTTTAAAAAATCAAAAAATAATTTATGATTTTCAATTTATTTATCAGATTGTAAGATGATTTTATATGTGACATAATAAAATCATAATTTTATTTATTTAAGAAATATGTTAAGTCAAACATAAAGGAGAATTGATTAATAGTAAATAAATATTCTTAATCTAAGTAAACAGGATTAGAAAAATTAGGAGAAAAACATGTTAAATAGGGTAAAAAAATTCTTCCCCTTTCACATTTATTATTTTATTTATATTCATATTTAGATTAAGACATAAATCTTTCTGTAATTATAAAGTCAAAAGTCTAAGACAAGTAAGATCCAGCAGGATAAACAAGGTTTAATTATTTTATTTTATTTTACTATACATTTATTAATATTAATAAAGTAATCCTTTTAAAATAGAGCAATATTCAAAAAAAAAAAAAAACATGTTGCAAAATAAGTGCTACCTAAATAAAACTACATTAATAATGTAAAAAATATTGACGTTACTAATTGCTCTAAATAAATTTGGGGATTATATGCCTACATAAACCTAATACTACACCAACATACCCAATGAAACTGCATAAGAGTTTGGGAAGAGTAAAATATACACAAACCTTACCACTATCTCATAGAGATAGAGAGACTATTTTCGAAAAATCCTTGTCTCAAAAATATCAGCCCTACGAAATGCAAGCTGTCTAGAGAATACGCGATAGGGAATATGGATTCTTTCGCATCTCGATTCTGCTTTTGAAAAAAATATGATTCATCAAAGAAAAAAATCAGAAACAACAATCACATTCCAGCTAACATCTCGATTTTAAACAGAACCAGAACATTATTAAAAAAGCAATCTATATTGTTAGAGAATCCCAAAAATAAAAAATATTTAAAATATAAATTGAAAAAATTAAGAAAATTATGATATTTACGTCTCATATCTCGTGACTTACTCCCTTCCCAATATAATAAATAAAATATCTCGACTCATGTCATCGCCTATATAATATATACATTATACATATATAATAAATATATATATAAAAAATAAGAAATAACAAAGAAAGTACCTATTATACACGCATCCGCGGTTTTTGTTAGCTATCATATCACACACAAGCATCCAAAAATAGACTATAATAAAATAAATTATTTATAAATTATATATATATATAACATAATAATTAATATAAATTGTTCTAAGATAGTTGAGATTCTTCATTCTTAATAACAGATTTCGAACTCAAATTCTAAAAATGATTAAACAAAAAGTTATGTACACGTAATATAAATTTAATCGTATTCTAATATATATATATATACAAATATTAAATAATATTATATTATAATTTAAATTATTGTGCAAGGTCGCTTATCGATTATTTTAAATTTTCTTTCTTAGTACTTTCACTTTTCAAGATTTAATTTGATTAATCTTTATAATTCTCATGTTTTATTTTTTTTAAAAATATTTAATTAATTTTTAAAATCAATAAATATATACTTTTTATTATATTACTAAATATTTAATGAATATTCATATAATTTAATTTTTAAATAAATAATAAATATTTCGAAACAGATATAATAAATTACTTATAAAAAGAATTAAATTATCATACTTTTTATAATAATCGTAAGTGCAATGATTTACTTCAGAGACCAAGTCAGTAGGTGAGGTTGGGGGGGGGGGGGGGTAAGCATATGTTCTTTTCTATATAAAGCCCTTAAGACAATCCAATTTCAAAAAAATTCTTCTCTTCTTCCATTTTCATTTCACTTTTTCTCTTTATAATTTTCATTTATCTATTTTCTTCATCATAATTATAAACACTTTTAATTAATTTAAACACATTAATCTTTTTTTTAATTAAAAAAAAATGGTTTGTATGGTTTCTCGTACAGGAAGACAATTACAAAGGTACAATAAAGGTCAACGTCTTGTTGTTGGGTAAGTATAATTTTTATTTTTATTTTTTTATCCAAAAAATAAATAAATAAATAATAATTTATTTTATTTAATTATTTTTTGTAGATGTATTCCATATAGATTTACAAGAAATGGTGAATTTGAAGTTCTTGTTGTTAGTTCACAAAAAGGTCATGCAATGATGTTTCCCAAGGTACAAAATATTAAAAAATTTATTTAATTATTATTTTACATATTAATATTATTATTTTTTTGAAAAAAATAATTATATAAATTAAAACGAAGAAAATATTATTTTATAGGGAGGATGGGAAACTGATGAATCTGTAGAAGAAGCAGCTTCTCGTGAATCTCTTGAAGAAGCTGGTGTTCTTGGAATTGTTCAGGTATTTTAATTAATTATATTTTTTTAAAATTTTTATTCAAGTTGAAATATTTAATTAATTAATAATAAATAAATTGATTGGATACAAATATTTAAAAAATAAAATATTATTTTGTTTTTACTAAATTGGAAATGTTTTATTTGTCTCGTCTCGAAATAGAAATAAGAGTTTGCATATATTTTATTCTATCAGATTTTATTTATATATTTGACATTTTTATCTCAGGTTTAAAAGTCGATATTTTTCTTTAAAGAAAAGTATGGCACGTAAATTATGAGTTAGAGATTATTTTTGATAAATGTGGAATTACAATATTTATGTGAGCAATATTTAATTAGTTACTAGTAAATAAATTGTCCAAGACACAAATATTAAGAAATAAAATATTATTTGATCTTTTTACTGAAATAGAAATAAAATTTGTGTATATTTTATTCTATCAGACTTTATTTGAATGATTATGTGGGATATGAAATTGATGGAAGGTTAAGAAAAAAAATATTTTTTGAATTAATAATCTAAAATAAATTATAAATATTTAAAAAATAGAATGTTTAAAAGTCATTTTTTTTATTTTTTTAACATTTTAATTATTTTCAGTGTGAATTAGGAAAATGGAGATTTAAAAGCAAGAGCCAAAGCATATATCATGAAGGTTATATGTTTCCATTGCTTGTTACTGAACAACTCTCTTTTTGGCCTGAGCAAAACCTTAGAAAAAAAAGAGTGGGAAGGAGTTTCGAGATCTTTTTACCCCCCCCCCCCCCCCCCCCAAAATATTATGATCGAAAAAATTTAAGATTTATATTTTAAGTAGCTAGAAATATTATAACGATAACATATTCAGTGAGATAACACTTGTGAGGTTTAGATAGATTAGGTGAGGTAGATATCAGGAGCGAAGTCAAGTGGGAGCAGCGAAACTCTTTCGAGAAAAAAAATACTATATAGTTAAGATTCAAATTATTTATACATACAAACATCAAGTGTTCATATAGATTAGGTGAGGTAGAGATCAAGAGCGAAGTCTAGTGGGAGCAGTGAAACTCTTGCGGGGGAAAAAAATACTATATAATTAAGATTCAAATTATTTATACATACATACATCAAGTGTTCATATAGATTAGGTGAGGTAGAGATCAGGAGCGAAGTCTAGTGGGAGCAGCGAAACTCTTTCAGGAAAAAAAAATACTATATAGTTAAGATTCAAATTATTTATACATACATACATCAAGTGTTCATATAGATTAGGTGAGGAAGAGATCAGGAGTGAAGTCTAGTGGGAGCAGCGAAACTCTTGCGGGGAAAAAATACTATATAGTTAAGATTCAAATTATTTATACATACATACATCAAGTGTTCATATAGATTAGGTGAGGTAGAGATCAGGAGCAAAGTCAAGTGGAAGCAGGAAAACTCTTTAGAAAAAAAATACTTTATAGTTAAGATTCAAATTATATATATATATTTTGAATTTTTAACTTTTTAATATAATTATCTTTCATATTTTAGATTCTGTGTGAAAATTTTGAATCTATCGCTGACAGAGAGCCATAACTAAAAATACAATAAAAAAGAAAAAATTAATGAGGTATCAACTTTTATGAGGTGTCCCTAAACAACAAAAGCCATAAATTAGCAAATATCTTATTAAAAAATTGTTATTTATGAGCCATTTAGCAATAGATTAATAGTAAATTTTATCGTTTATTTTTTTATTTTTTTAAAAAATGAAATTAAATTAAATTTTATTTTTGTATTTGTGTAGATGACAGTGGAGGAAGCAAGTGAAGCTTGTCAACAATGGTGGATGAAAGAAGCACTTGAAAGATTAGTTAATAGGCTAAATTCATCAAATCTTGAAAGTTCCATTTGCTAGAAAATAAAAATAAAAATAAATAAAATAAATAATTCATTTCCTTTAGGATTTTTTGTAAATAAATCTATAGAGGAAAAAAAAAAGAAGAAAAAGTCCATCAAAAATGTTGGATGGTCAAAGGGCTTCCACAACTTGTATCATTAATTGTATCATTATTATTATGACAATACCAAATGACTTAGTTTTTATGTAGAAAAAAAGTTTGATATACTCCTTAATTTTGTTATTTTTAGTCGCTTTATCAGAGCGTTTTAAATATTTGATATCTTGTTTGAAGGAAAGATTATATCTTGTCCAGACAAAAGACTATATCTAGTACCAAATCGATTATTTAGACGACACTGTATCGTCGACACACCCCTCTTCATGTGTATAGTCTTGTTGGATCCATGTGATTTTTGAGTATGTTTACTTCATTATATTTTAACTTTTCTTAATGAAAATTTTGATTTCATCATTATGTATATGTGTACTTGTAGAGAAACAAGTGTATAGCATGTGTATAAAGTGAATTTTCACGAGTTAATGTTGATGGATTTTAAAGTCTATAGCATATATAATTTTGATTAAAATTACTGAATTATATCGAATTTGTACTTTTCATACTAGCTTTGCCTCTACTTCTTGGTGAATAAGTTTGTTAAAGTTTTCTTAGGTTAATATACGACTCTAAAATAATGATAAATCCTATGAACCTAATTTTATCGCGATGAATTAAACTCCATTTCAGAAAGTTTATTATATCAAGATCATTGAGCTTAACCACTTGTATCAAGGTTATATCAAACTATTATCAAAATTATTAGATGCTTAAGTTAAAATTAGTTCATTATTAGGTTAACCAACTAAATTTTTAATAGTAAAAGAGATAATAGAATTCAAATAATAAGAAGAAAAAGAAATAGATAGTCATTCTTATTAAAAATATTTTTAGATCGAATATTAGAAAACAATAACAAACACCAAGAGATAAATAATAATTTATGTTATTATTAAAGCATGAATATAAATGTTGATTGATCAAAATATCCTTCAAATGTTGAAAATCTTTAATAGATCCTTCATCGAAAGTCAGGTCTAGGACCTGATGGCGGAGTTGAGTCTTGAGTCGAAATTTAGACCAGGTCAGGAGTCAAAAGTTGGGGTCAAGTCTCGTGTCGGATGTCAGGATCAGGTAGGCTCAGATTTTGATTTGGAAGTTGGGTATAGGGTCGAATCACGAGTTGGAAGTCGGGTCTCAATTGAGTCTTAGATTGGGAGTTGATATCTAAAGTCGGATCTCAGATCAGTATCGAGGTCAAATGTCAGGGTCGAGTTTTAAGTCGATCCAAAGTTGAATGTCAGGATTGAATCTCGAGTCAAAAGCCAACTCTTGGGTCAAATCCTAGGACGAGTGTTGGATTGGGTCCTGAATCGAGAATCAAGATAGAGCCTTGATTTAGAAGTTGAGTCCCAATTTTTTTCAAGTCAGGTATCTAAATGGGACTCTAGATTAATCATCAAAAAAAAATTATATGATAGAGAGTAACATGCAAAACGTGTTCATAGACGCTAATTTTGTTAAAACTTGTGTACAATAATAATAAGGATAATAAGCTAAAGCCGAAAGCCTAAAATGGTGATGAATAACTAATTTATTTTGGCAATATACCTAATTTATTTTCATTTATTCTTTATTTGTTTTTCTTTTATACTTAATTTACTCTTAAAGCAAACAATTTTTGTTTCTTTTAAATCCTTTACAAGATTCATGCTTTAACGTCCACGTTATAATTATCCCTCTTTTGCTTCTATTTGTTGTAAACACAACCTATAATGCCTTTTAGAAACCCCCACCCCCCACCCCACACACACAAAAAAAAGTAAAATATAAAATAAATTAGAAAACGTTTTCGTATTCAATAACTTGATTTATAATAATGAGACCACTTTTGTATTTGTTACGTTATGCGTTATTCCCTTATTTGTCGATGAATTCGCTATATTCACTCAATTTCCCCTTCATGTGTGGTTACCTATAATACCATAGAGATGCGAATTTAAAATAGTCAGACTTTAATTTAGATATTAAATATCAAACATCGAATACATATTTTTTTTAAATAGTTAAAATTAGAATTTTTATGTTCAAATATAAAATATATATATTATAAAAATGAATTTTCAAATAGTGAAGAAAGGAATTAATATCATTGCTTGTGGATATGGTTTTTATCTTTTTTCACATTTTAATATGATATACTTTACATAAATATTATTTTAATTGCTATTTTAATCCAACAAACTTTTATGAAATTATTTCTTGACTTAATTAAGTTATTATGAGTCCAAAAAAAATACATATCTTCTAAACTTCTACTTTAATTTATATTTTTATTCTTTTTTTTTGGGGGAGGGGGGGGGGGGGTTGCTTTTTGTGTGATAACACTCACTTCACAATTTCTTTTGAGATTGCCACCTACACACACTTTACATGTTCACAACTATATATTTTAGACATTTGTCTTGGGAATCAAACAAAACATAAAGAATAAAAAGAAGAAGAAAAAAAGCAAAATCCCAATTTATTATATTCTTTCAATCCAAATCTAATTCTTTAAATCTTCTACTTATTCTTATAAATAAATAAAAACTAAAAAAAAGAGTAAAATTTTGGAATACTATTTGTTGATCATTTTGGATTTCCTTTCACATGGCTTCTTCCTCCACCAATGTTGATGAAGAGGGTATGCAATTTTTTTTTTTATTTGTAGTTTAATTTCTGTCTCTATCGAAAACAATCTCGTTATTATACTGAATACGTTATTATTATTTTAATTTTTATTTGTATGAGTAATTTTGTTGCTTTTATGAATTGGATATGTAGGAATTGTGAAGAAGGATGAGCCAACACCTTTGGAAAAACATGTTATGTTTTTTGATATTAACAAAGATGGTGTCATTTACCCATGGGAAACTTATAAAGGTAATATTACAAAAAAAAAATTTGGTTTTATTTTATTTTTTTAGGTTAAATATCAACTTGTCTTTCATGAATCAGTATTTATTTATGTCAAATCAATAAATACATAAATATTTATTCAATTTTATGAGTTTCAACCAGGCAACACCTCCTTTTAGTCTGTATAAAAAAGAATTTAATATTTTTTTCAATTTGAGAATATTTTAGCTACTATAATAAATTTCTCATTTTACCCCTAACGAAAAACTTGTAACGATGTGTGTATATATATATGACCAAAATTTTAAATATTATAAACATATAAATATTATGCCATATTTATAAATTGTGACCATAAGTTTTATGAGTCGAAAAAATACAATTTTACATATAATTTAATTATTTTAATTTATGATTAAATTATAATAAATGAGTATGATTTGATGTAAATATCGAATGCCAGTGAGTTTTTTTTTCCTTAGATGATCTTTTTTTATATTGTCAATTAATTTATTTATTTATTTTTTTGAAATCTTTTCAATAATTATTTTACTTTTTTATATATATATTTTACCAGGTTTTCGAAAAATTGGAAGTGGTATTCTACTCTCCACAGCTGCTTCCCTTTTTATTAATATTGGTCTTAGTGGCAAAACTCGACCGGTAATTCACTCGTTTCTCTCTCTAATATAATATCGAGTCGTTAATATGAGCTAAGTTCGTTGGATAAGTCTGATCTAATTTGTGATTTAGTAGAGTTGGATTAAGATTTTTGGAGCTCATTTGAACATCCGAATAAGTGTGAGCAATATGAGTTGGGCAGATTTGTGAGCTGAATTAAAAAAAAATTAAACATAAAAATAAAATAGAGTATTAAAAATAATAAGAATCCAAATTTAAAGTTCATTAAAAATTTTAAATATTAAAATTTAGATACAATTTATATTTTTATAATATGTAATGGAAACACTAATACCATGTACTATTGTTTTGTTGTTATTTATATTAATATTTTTAAGTTATAATTTATTTTAAAAAATATACTTTTTGAAAAAGAAGTGAGTTGATCGGCATAGCTCACAGCCTATGTACTGATAGGGTAGGCTAGTTGTTTTCTAGCCTCTCAAAGAAAGGGGTCAGTCCAACCTGACCCGTCAAATTCCAAAGTTTGTATGAGCGAAACTAAGATGATGTGGGTCAGCCTATATTGACAGCTCTACTATAATATATGATTTTCACTACTTAAATTAGAAATTAGCTATGAAATTCGTCGTTGAATAAGTTTATACTACTAATAATATTGAACTTCATTTTCTATCATGGACTGGACCTCTATTTTACCAACAAATTGGGCCATTAGGATGACTTTGATGTGGAAGATTATGCTATAAGATTTTAACTTTTAACCCCCCAAAAAAGTGCTATAAGATTAATGAGCAAGTTTATGCAATAAGATTTTAACTTTTAACCCAAAAGGAAAAGTTCTACAAGATTAATGTGCAAGTCTATGCAATAAGATTTTAACTTTTAACCAAAATAGGAAAAGTTCTACAAGATTAATGTGCAATTCTATGCAATAAGATTTTAACTTTTAACCAAAAGGGAAAGAGCTACAAGATTAATGTGCAAGTCTATGCAATAAGATTTTAACTTTTAACCAAAATAGGAAAAGTTCTATAAGATTAATGTGCAAGTCTATGCAATAAGATTTTAACTTTTAACCCAAAAAGGAAAAGTGCTAGAAGATTAATGTGCAAGTCTATGCAATAAGATTTTAACTTTTAACCAAAATAGGAAAAGTTCTATAAGATTAATGTGCAAGTCTATGCAATAAGATTTTAACTTTTAACCAAAATAGGAAAAGTTCTATAAGATTAATGTGCAAATGTATGCAATAAGATTTTAAATTTAACCAAAATAGGAAAAGTTCTATAAGATTAATGTGCAAGTTTATGCAATAAGATTTTAACTTTTAACCCAAAAAGGAAAAGTGCTATAAGATTAATGTGCAAATTTATGCAATAAGACTTTAATTTTTAACCAAAATAGGAAAAGTTCTATAAGATTAATGTGCAAATTTATGCAATAAGATTTTAACTTTTAACCAAAATAGGAAAAGTTCTATAAGATTAATGTGCAAATTTATGCAATAAGATTTTAACTTTTAACCAAAAT
>JBCEWC010006907.1:0-22248 GCA_038996855.1 Solanum aculeatissimum | reverse complement strand
TGATTTTTACTAATTACAAATATTTAATTTTCTTCGAATTACTATTTGGTTTTTTGAACCCGCAACCCGCCCCGCCCAACATTAGTTTTAAAAATACTTATTTCAATCCGCCCCCGCCCCGCCCCACATAACATTAAACTCGCATCCACCCCGCATAGCTCTAAACCCGCTCCGCCCCCGCCCCGCACCGCCCCATTGCCATCCCTAATTATATCAACGGTTCACATAGAGTTTCCGCTTCTCACGCGGATCGACCCTTATATCCGTCAGATCATTCACCTTAAGCTCCACTACACCAACGGCGACGATTTAAACCCCCAAACAAACCATCAGCTATATATTGCCACCAAACCTCACAGCCATTTCATCAAATCGAAATCAAAGAACAATTCTTCTCAAATTCTTACAAATTTCTTCAGAAAAATGTCAGGAAGAGGTAAAGGAGGCAAAGGATTGGGCAAAGGAGGAGCCAAGAGGCACAGGAAGGTACTGAGGGACAATATCCAGGGAATTACGAAGCCAGCAATTCGTAGACTCGCTCGTAGAGGTGGTGTGAAGCGTATTTCTGGATTGATTTACGAGGAAACTCGTGGGGTTCTGAAGATCTTCTTGGAGAATGTGATTCGTGATGCTGTGACTTACACAGAGCACGCTAGGAGAAAGACTGTTACTGCCATGGATGTTGTATATGCTCTTAAGAGGCAAGGAAGGACCCTTTATGGATTTGGGGGTTAGGGTTTGTGTTTGTAGATTTTTCTCTTCTTTCGTTTGTCTGTTGTGATTTAGGATTGTTTAGTTTTGTTTCGAGCTTGAAGGTGTAATTCTCTGTTACAAGCAGAAATTTGCTTTATCTATTTGATTCTCTCCTTCATCTACACTCTATTCTTATTCAATTTCTGCTGGTTATCAAATTGGTATGTTGTGAAGGTAATATTATCTGGCAATTGTTGAATCAATGTTAAAGGTTGAGAAACAATAAATGAACCATCCAAATTTCTTCAGTTTTCTCTCTGTGATTGTTTGTAGGATTAGCAGCTAATTATTTGTTGAGTGTATTACCAAAAGGTTCAATCTTTCCAGTTCTGGATATTACATTGTGAGGATTGTTTTCATTGCCCCATTCTTTTTGTTTGTTGATTGCTGGTGATTAACAGTAGCAAATGATAGATATCACAAGCAATTACCATCACAATGAATTCAACCAGACTTGTAAATCACAAGCAATTAAGGCAAGTTCATTGCCTGAGACTGACTGACATAGCAGGATATCGTTTCACCTTCATCCCTTTTTCTCCCAATTTACGTATTATTCAAGCAATACTAATGAAACAATTAGCATGCACACATAATGTCTATTGAAAAACATTCAACCATCACCTATTTCAAATCTAAGTCCTAGTGCTTTATTGAAGGTTGAGCCTTCCCTTTTTGCAAAGCTTTAGCTTTCTCTTGTTTTAACAAAAAAAATGTATCGATACCAAATCAGCCCCAATTAAGCTTAAGTAAACCTAGTTTATATTTTAAAGGGAAAATGGTAAATAATATGGTTCAACTACAAAAAGATTAAAAATACCTTACGACTTTCAAAAATTGAGCAAAAATATCCCTTGGTACGATTTTGATTCAAAAATATCCCTCCTTAAAAATTTTGTAAAATAAAAATTCTCTCTAACGAAAATGACATCATGCATGTTAAGTGGATAAAAGATACTACAATGATCAGTCCACGTGAAACTTTATTTAGGGACCCAAGAAGTTTTCTTCTTGAATATTAGTTTCGAGACTAATATTTTTATGTCAAAAGGGATTGTTATTTCACGTGTAAACGTCTTAATAGGTTAATTTCTAAATGATAACATTGATTCATCCTCAATTTATAATTGTTCTCATCTCTTTTAATTAGTTTCTTGAGTTCAATAGGGTCCAATTTTTTAATTTTTCCGAACTTACGAAACTTGTATAGAAATTGTTGTGCTCATATTAGCAATGTAACACAATTAATATAAATATCATTTTCAAGAGATAATTCATTTGTAACTATAAATATTTTTTTAAAAAATATAGTAAGAATCTGGACTAATCAAAGTCCAACAAAAAATGATTTGAAGATGGGTTGAGGTTCAATTTTTTAATGAAAAAGGAATATTTTAAATAATAACTTAAATTTTTAATGGAAGGGTATTTTTTAGACGAAAACTATGAGACAAAATCTCAAAAATTCATTCAAACTTGTCTATTTCACAATACACCTTCAAACCTTAATATTTCAGACCAACTCCTTCACATCAAGTTTAATATTGAGAGTTCTATTCATCCAAATTCAACTTTGAAAAGTTCTATGAACTTCTTAGTAACTTAGCTAAAGAGTAAGGTTTGCTTAACATAAATATATGGACGATTGGATGAACTCTAGACAAGCTGGGAGACAATCTTAATCGTAAACTATCGACTCCACATTTTCAAGATCCTCAAATGGATCGATATATCGAGGACTAATCTTACTCTTCTTGCCAAACCTCATTATTTTTTTTATTGGTGACACCTTCTATTGAACCTGATTACCAACCTAATTTATATTATGATCAAATATAACTTTAATTTCTAAACATCATTTTTTAATTTACAAATACTCTCTTCGTTTTAAAAAGAGAATGATCTAGTTTGATTTGACATAGAGTTTTAAGAGAACAAAGAAGGCTTTTCAATCTTGTGGTTCTAAATTAAATTTATGTCAAATGTACCAAAATGCACTTTAATCTTGTACTCTTAAACATGCTATGTGAAAAATTGAAATTAATATTTTATCAAAAAAAGGAATGAATCATTTTTTTTGAAACAGATGAAGTAAAAATTACTTCCTCTTTCCCATTTTATGTGATGCCCTTTTCTTTTCGGTTCGTCCAAAAAAGAATGTTTACCTTGCTCTAATTGGAAACAGTTTAACTATGAAATTCTCCTTTTACCCTTAAGAAATGATTCTTGGCGATACAAATATCTAAAAAAGAATTTACACCATAAATTTAATTTTCTTTTGTTTTTTATTAAACATCCTCCCAATCGAAAAATACCATATAAAATAGAACAAACAAATTAAACACAGTCAAAAGTCTATAAAGTATAGCAAGCCCCAAAAGATATAAAATAAACAAATAAAAAGAAAAAGGAAAATGTTGGCCACAATAGTAGCATTGACCTCTTCCAATAAATATCACCACAAAAGGATAATCATCTACATCCCTTCATTCAACATCCTTTCAAACATGTATAAGGCTCTTTACACACAAGGAACAACAATTGGGGATCAAAGAATAGACAAGTGGACACCTGCAAATTTGTCTCCAACTGTTGATACTGATGGGTATGATTTCTTGGTCCTTCTTTCTGAAGCAAACTCATAAGGACTATTTTGGATCTAGATTTTGCAAATTTATTTCAAATTCCTGTTTTGGATTTTTGAAACTTCTACTCACAAGATTTTGATTTTTTTCCCAAGTAAAATAACATGTCCAAAACAATTTTAGAAACTCGAGTTTTAACTTTAAAATCTATGGCCAAATGGAAGGATAATACGGTCTGTATATTTAAATTATTTTAATGCTTAGATGATTTATCTGTTATGAATAAGATCTAAGAGAGAAGGACCTAAAAAAAATTTAGTATTGCTCGTATTGGTAAGTGTCTTTTTGTTTTCTTTTTCCTTTTTGTTATTGCACTCTCCGTCTATCTTTACTGGTTCATTGTACTATTTTGGGATGTTTAATTTACGCTTGTCATTAATTATAACTATCAAATTAACAGGGGACAAATAAAAATGGACTATTTTTGTTACAAGGTTTTTTCTTTTGTTATTGTAGGCATGGATCTAAATTTGTCCATAATATTATAAAACAAGTTCTACAAGAGGTCAACCAAACACCTCTAGATGTTGCTTGGTACTTAGTTAGAGGAGATACCCATGTCAAATATACAGAGTTGTTATTGGGAAATGAAATTGATGAAGTTCACATGATTGGCATTGGTGGAATAGGAAAAAACACTTGTTCCAAGAGGTATTTGCAACTGAAGATTTTGATGGCAATTCCTCCAAAGCCTATAAATAGAAGCTTCTTTCTCTATTTGGCAAAGGAAGACGGAGAGGAACAATGAAAAAAAGGGAGTACAACCATGGATTCCTTTCTAAGACTTCAAGAAATTTCTATCGAAATGTAGAAGTTGGTTTGGTTCAGATAGTTTAATTATCATTACAATCTGAGACAAACATCTGATATGTGGGCCTAGAACAAAGACCAGTTGGTTGCTAGTAATTCTAAAGATACTAAGAAATTTGAGATTTGAAGGCAGGAAGAGCTAATATTGGGAGAAGTCGCTTGTGAAGTATAGTGATGAAGGAAAATGAAAACTCCAACAACAAAGAGACGATTGCAACTTCTTCCCATAGGTATAAAAGGTAGGTTCTCTTGTTTCTTCTTGAGCTAAATCATGGAAGTATGAGGCAAATTTTTTTGTTAGTTATTGATCATTTATATCAGTTTATTTGCTAAAAGATTTACTAGAGCAGGGTTGGGGTGGTTTTGAGCATCTGTTTGCTCATGATGGCAATGCTATATTCGTTACAATAACAACTTCTATCCCCCGTGGGATCGTTCCCCTTATGTTTCTTTCTTCTAACTGGCCATGCCTGCAATATGCTAAGCTAGCTGTATGCCTGCAATATACTGGCCATGCCGTCTATGTCATATATAGACGGCGCTAGCAAGTTGCTATTGTTATATCAACTGAAATCACAATACTTTTTTGGTGTGAAAAATGCTGTTAGTGCCTTTTGAATAAATCACGTTTCTGATTGATATACTTGCTGCATTTTGAAATAGTGACTAATGTTTAACGTCTCGTTCCAAAGAGGGAAAGAGAGACCCCTTTATTAGCAAACAAAGGATTAAAAATATCTGTTATAGCGATATAGCGAAGCCCCCAAAATAGTTTCTAAAAAGTTTCCTGGAAGAAATCGCGATCACCATGTGTATTTATTTAAGGAGAATCATGCGTTTACATCCTAGTTCTCTTCCTGTTAACAAATTGGCTAAAAATCGTCCAATCTTCCTACATGCATTCTTGCATCTGCGACTATTTATTCAAAGAGAATCTTCTACATCTTCTTACTTCTCTTATGATGTATTTGAGTTTCAGATGTAAAGATTGAGTGCGAAAGCAAAATGGTGCTTTGGTGAGGCCTCCCAACATACTTGTAGCCAATGGTAGACTGTGACACATTTCAACAATCCTGTTTCCCATGGTTACTAATTACTATGGAACCTCCCCATCAACAAATGCTCCTTGTTTGAAAATGGACCAACAATGATCTTGTCCTAATTTTTCCAACATATGAAGATCTACTGCTATTGTGGATGTTAACCATTTCATACTAGTTGTCACGAGAATGCAGTTTCCTCTGGATGTGTTATTATCTGTAAACTCATGCCACAATGTATGATCAACTTGTCGCAGAACATCTAAGATGAGCAAATATTTCCTCCCAATTCATCTCGGAGCTTCTTGACTATTATATCTTTGCTTTGGACCTCAATCTCCTCTTTGTCAGTGATTCGAGGATCAGTTTAACAAAGCTCTTAGTCTCTGACATTTCAGGTAGACACAAAAAAACTCTCTTTTCCTAAGTGTTACTTGATCTGTTCATCATTGAAAATTCTCTTAACTATGAGCATGGTGCAAGCTGGATGCGTTGGTATATATGGCATTGGTGGAATAGGAAAAACAACTTTAGCAAAAGGTATCTACGATTGAATATTTCAACATTTCGGTCTATAGTTGCTTCCTTTCAAATGTTGGATCAGAAGCTGTCAAGTTAAAAGAGAAATATCGTCATCAAATTCTCAAAAATAAAGACTTGCATGAGACTATGCAACAATTTGTTTATCATGCTTTTAGCAGTTCTCCACAAGAATATGTTGAGCAGGCACAAGACATAATGAAATATTTAGGTCGACTACCATTAGCTCTTGTGGCATTGGGGTCACATTTGCAAGGAAGATTGGTAAAATAATGGAGATATGAAATCAAAAACTAAGAGCAATTGTTTTACGAGGAGACTCGTGGGGTTCTCTTGGAAAATGTGATTCGTGATGCTGTGACTTATACAGAGCATGCTAGGAGAAAGATTGTTACTGCCATGGATGTTGTTTATGGGCTTAAGAGGCAAAGAAGGACCCTTTCGTTTGCCTGTTGTGATTTAGGATTGTTAGTTTTGTTTCGAGCTTGAAGATGTAATTCTCTGTTACAAATTCAAGAAATAGAAATTTGCTTTATCAATTTGATTCTCTCCTTCATCTACGCTCTATTCTTATTCAACTGCAATAAAAATTTCTACCTCTAGAAAAGTTCAATCTTTCTAGTGCTGGTGAGGATTGTTTGAACTCCTTTTTCACTCTATAGTTTGTAGGATTGTTTTCTTGCAATTGATTGCTGGTAATTATGTATATGGATTTTGCAGATGATGGCTTGTGGTTGTTAATTAATAGTACCAAGTGATGATGGATTTTTCATTCCATTTTCTCTTCACAAAATTCCCTTCAATCCCCCTGTTTAGTTGCCATGAATGGTTAAAGGGAAATGTCCAAATTCATGTCTTATTATTTTCAATAATGCATACTTGTAGCAATGAAATACTATATATTCTTACACCAAGTGATAAACGATTGATTACAAATTATTAGGATATCGACACTATGAATTTTCGGTCATGTCATTAGGTATGACTAATGCCCCTACAATTTTCATGGACCTTATGAATCGAGTATTAAGGTAGTACCTAAATATGTTCATCATTGTATCCATTGATGACATCTTGATCTACTCCAGAAGTAAGGGGGAACATGCTGATCATCTCATGATTGTCATCCAGACCCTTAAAGACCATAAGTTGTATGCCAAATTTTCCAAATGTGAGTTTTGGTTGGCATTCGTGGCATTCCTAGGCCATATTGTATCGGGAAAAGGTATTAGAGTTGACTACCAAAAGATTGAGACAGTGAAGAACTGACTAAGACCAACAACTCCAACTGAGATAAGAAGTTTCTTGGATTTGGCTGGTTATTACAAGAGGTTTGTAGAAGGTTTCTCATCTATATTAGTTCCCTTGACCAGTTGACCCAAAAGAAGATTAAATTCCAATAGTCAGAGGTTTGTGAGAAGAGTTTTCAAGAATTGAAAACTAGGCTGACTATAGTTCCGATTTTGTCCTGACCCGAGGAAACAGATGGCTTTATTGTATACTGTGACGCTTCCAGATTTGGCCTAGGGTGTGTACTGATGCAGAGAGGCACAGTGATAGCATATGCCTCTAGACAACTTAAGACTCACGAGAAGAACTATCCAACTCATGATCTTGAGCTTGCTGCTATGGTGTTTGCTCTCAAAATTTGGAGACACTATCTTTATGGTGGACATGTGGATGTGTTCATTGACCACAAGAGCTTGCAGTATGTATTCAGTCAAAAAGAGTTGAACATGAGATAGAGGAGATGGTTAAAGTTGTTGAAGGATTACAAAATGAGCATTCTCTATCACCCAGATAAGGCTAATGTTGTTTCGGATGCTCTTAACAGGTTATCCATTGAAAACACTACTCACTTTGAGGATGAGAAGAGAGTATTGACCAAAGAAGTGCACATGCTCGGACCTTTAGGGGTCCAACTTGCTGATACAGACGAGGGAGGTGTAGTTGTTCAAAATGGGGATGAGTCTTCATTGATTGCTGAGGTGAAAGAAAAGCAAGATCGGGATCCCATTCTTCTCCAATGGAAAGAAGATGTTCAGAATCAGAAAGTATTAGTTTTTGCAAAAAAGAGAGATGGGGTGCTAAGGTATCAAGTCAGATTGTGTGTTTCCGATGTGGATGACCTTCAGGATAGAATACTGGAAGAATCCCATAGCACCAAATACTCTATTCATCGGGGCTCTACAAAAATGTATACATATTTATGAGAGATATATTAGTGGAGTGGTATGAAGAGAGACATTGTCGAGTTTTTGTCAAGGTGCCTAAATTGCCAACAAGTCAAGGTAGAACATCAGAGGCCTTGTGGTGTGGCTCAGAATATAGATATTCCAGAGTGGAAGTGAGAGATGATTAACATGAATTTTATAACTGGGTTATCACAGTCTCGCAGACATCATGATTCCATCTTGGTAATAGTAGATAGGATGACCAAATTAACTCACTTCCTACCAGTTAAGACAACTGACACCACAGAGGATTATGCCAGGCTGTACATCCGAGAAATTGTTAGATTGCATGAAGTTTTCTTATCCATCATTTCAGACAGAGGAGCCCAATTCACAACACAGATTTGAAAGTCCATTTAAAAAGGACTTGACACGAAGGTAAATCTTAGTATAGCCTTCCATCCCCAAATAGACGGGCAGGCAGAGCGGATCATACAAACTCTTGAGGATATGTTGAGGGAATGTGTTATAGAATTCAAAGTAATTGGGATGATCACTTACCCTTGATTGAATTTTCTAATAATAACAGTTTTTAAACTAGTATACAGATGACGCTATATGAGGCTCTTTATGGGTGGAGATGTAGATCGGTTATCGGCAGGTTTAAGGTTGGTGAAGCTAGGTTAATAGGGCCTAACTTGGTTCACCAAGCTATGGAGAAGGTGAAAATCATTCGAGAGAGGTTGAAAATCGCGCAAAGCCACATAAATCGTATACCGATGTTAGGAAGAGAGACTTGAAATTTGAGATAAATAATTACGTGTACTTGAAAGTTTCACCCATGAAAAGTGTCATGAGATTTAGAAAGAAAGTAAAGCTAAGTCCTCGATATATTTGTCCTTATTAGATTATAAGAAAAATTGGTAATGTTGCATATAAGTTGGAGTTACCAGTAGAGCTAGGTGCTATACACCCGGTATTCTGTATTTTCATGCTTAAGAAGTATTTGGGAGATCCCTCACTAGTTGTTCCTGTTGAGAGTGTTAGGATCACAGATCGTTTGCCTATGAAGAGATTTTGAACCAACTTCTTGATCACCATGCTCGTAAATTGAGGACCAAAGAGATTACTTTGGTTAAAGTGCTATAGAAAAGTCAATTCGTGGAGGAAGCTACATGGGAAGACGAGAAAGGTATGAAAGCAAAGTATCCGTAGTTATTTGTGCCCCCCAACGAGAATCTTGAAGGTAAATTCCTACTCTTGACTTCAAATATTTGCATTTGTTTTAGTTTGAGTAACCTTGTATTCTTGAGTTCTAGAATAACATTTGTGCTTTGAGTAAATTTGTAACATTATTCACATTCGAGGACGAATGATCCCAAGGGGGAGATATTGTTGCACTGTAAAAATTATCAAAATACCCCTAGACAAAAGATTGCTCGAATAACACATGTTTTTAATTTTTTTTGGCAAATTTGAGGCCAAAATATCGATAAGGGCGAAAAATTGTGTGGGAAAGTGATCTCAGTTGAATGCACTGGGCAAGTGCGATTTACATAAAATATCGATAAGGGCGAAAAAGGTACGCAAACCTGCTCCTCCATATTTCATTTTTGAGTTTTGTTCATAAAATGCATTGGGCAAGTGCGATTTACATAAAATACACAAAATGAATTTGGCAAATGCGATTTATGTGTTATTTTCTAGAAAAATAGTTTTTGAACGTGTTTTAAGTTTTTCGTAAAAACAAAACTGAAACACAGACTTGCTCCATCACGGTACTTGACATTTAGTTTTAAAAAGTAAGGGCATTCTAGTCCTTTCTCACCCATCCTAGACTAAAATTCCATCGTTTTGAGATAGTTTACGTCGTAAAATTTGTTACCTACGCTCATTCTCCTTCATTTTTCACGTACATCATTCAAAGAAAAGAAATTAGGGACAAAAGGGAAGAGTTAGAGCTTGAGAAACCTCCCAAATTCTTTAAGAAAATTCGTGCCTAAATATGTAAGACCACCTAAAATTCTATTTTCATGCCTAATATATAATTTTTATCAAGATTTCTAGTCAAGAGTCAAGTTAATTTCATTCCTATGATCTTATGGAGAAATTCTAGAACCTGATCATGAAATTCTTATTAGTCTATTATTATTATGTTGAGAATTTCATTGTTGAGTAAACTCCTTGAGTCATATGCCTATGTTATCTCCTTAAAGTGAATTATTGCAATAAATACTCTATTATCAAGTTAAGCTTTGAATGTCAAGATATTATGTTTATATATTTATGACTCTAACGAATTCAAGAAAAGTTGTCCAGTCCAAAGTATGAATTAGTTTCAAAACGTATCTTAACCTGAGTTGTGCAAAAAACCTATTTACTATACTTGCTTTTGAGCATAACATATCTATTTTTGGAAAGAGCAGTTTAGTCAGTTAAAGATTTTGCATGACTGCACATTATGCATAAATTACAGAGTTTGAGTAAAACTTTATAGTTCCTAATGCATTATTTTATCAGTAAAGAGCATGACTATTTCCTTTTTAAAGAAAACATTAGCAGTTAAGGGAAAATGTTATTAGTTTTAAGAAAGAAAAGTCACTTGAGAAAAAATATTTTGAGCCAACGATCAAAGTATCAAATTTTCAGTTTTTCCCTTAAAGTGGGATACCTATACAGTTATGAGCGTATATTAAATAATATTTTGGGAGTAGTATTGAGCACCGATATGGGTAAGAGTAATAATAACTCAAACTCATAAATTACATAGCCAACGTTGGATAAGATCGTATCAATATTGTACGACTCCTCTTCGTCACTAAGATGACCCAGTTTAGATTGATCCATATACAGTTATCCTGGCAAGGTATTGGATGACTCTGACAACGTGGGCAAGACGTTGTATTATCATGATGTTTATATTGATGGTTGTCGGTTAGAGAAATTTTCCAAATTAAAATATATATTATTTTTAGACACAAACATAGTTGCATTTATTTATGCATTAAATAAGATATTTTGCTATGATGCATTATTTATGTTACTGAATTATTTTTTATATTGAATCTATGATTTGAGCATTGTATCATGAGTTTTCCTATTTCGACTATTTTACATACTCGTACATCTCATGTACTGACGTTCTGTGGACCTACATCATTTTACGATGCAGACACATGTGATTGACCCCCTCAGTAGGCTTATCATCAGGTGATTCAACATTTCTACTTAGTCAGTGGTGAGACCTCTTTGCAGTCATAGGCTCCTTGATGTTATTTCTTTCAGTTTCAGTTATTTTCTTTTAGTTTGAGGTAGCCATGACCTGTCACGATACCCACTCTTTAGTCATGACTTGTAGAGTCTTCATAAACTAGTAGACAGTATTTTAGTATCTCTTTCAGATTGTTGACTTCTCAATTGGTCTGCTTTATTATAATTTCAGACATTGATTTAGTAATTGTATTTAATTCTAGCCTATCATTATTGCTTAAGTCTTCCACTGAGTAAAGTAGCCAAGTCAAGTGGTTCGCTTGGGACCAAACATGATTTCTAAGTGTCGGCCATGTCCAAGGTGTAGACTCAGAACGTGACAAATTCTTTCAACATAAGAAAAATTAATAAATATCATTAAGAAAATTAAATTTCAACATACATATTTTGTGCATCAAAAATCATATTGGTCTTAAGATTGGCCATGATTCAATTCCCACTACAACAAGGAACCAAATGATCTCTTTCTTGTGTTTTTTTTTACTTTAAAATGTTATTGATAAAATAAATAATATTTCATTTACAATCATACACTTTTATATAAGATTAATTAATATATTGTCTACATATATTAAATGTATAATGTTATATGATATTGTATACCATATACATAAATAATGTTGTTAAAAAATTTCCTATCTTTGTGTAAACTAAGAATATAATTACATAGGTGTGATATTTTCTATTAGTCTGTTTTTATTTTTAATCCTTCAACGTTATGTTAAAATGAAGCATGCATTTGACAAACAAAGAAAAACAATTTTATAAAAGTATAGCAATTATTTGTATTACTCCTTCATACATGTTCATGAACAAGCCTGAGTTTGGTCACTTAGTGTAACATCGAGACTATTTCCAGCATAAGTGAAAAAGACACTAGTCTGATCATAAATTGGAAAACCACCATTAACGTAGTAGATATCATCGTGAGACTTGGAGATGATAGTAGTGTTGAGTTTAGTGACGAAATCAAAATTGGGAATACTCAATTTCACTTGAAGTAAAGTACATGAACATGTATTTGTGAGAGTTACATTCCATGCTTGTTGTCCATGAGTGAATCCTAATTTTGTTTGTCTAATTTCAATAGGATCACATATACTTTCAATGCCTGAAAAGGGAAGAAAACAAGAACGAAAAAGAGTTGATATAGTAAATATCGTAAAGACAAATATAATAAACTAGACTATGTATAACTTAGTTTTCGATGATATAAAATTAAAAGTTGTAGAGTTGCTCGTCTTTCACACACACAAACAAAAGTAATATATAGAAGAATAAGCAAAAGGGGTGAGATTAATTTAGTACCTTCATACATGAAAGCAAGACAGATAACTAAACAAACAACTTTGATGAATGTTGTCATTGGAAGTTTTGTGTTGGTAATTCTTAAGTAAAATATTGCTTTTATGTGAATTGTGTTATTTTCTCCCATGCAACTTTTTAATTTATAGATGATTCATGGAGGATGATTTAGGTAAATTATTGAAAAGATTTATTTGATTTTCTAAGGAGTTGAATAAAATGAGTATTGACCATACCAATTTGTAAATTAAAAAATGTTTTATCTAAAAATGCACAAAGAGAAAGATTTAGTCAAACTAGATTAGAAAAAATTGTCAAGGAATTTTTACCATTAATCTAATTGCCTTTTTTGAATCATTAATGTGTTTGGTACTAAAGGAAGACATTTGTTGGAAAATATTTTCCTAATCTTTTCTTATTTGATCGACTTGAATATTTTTCAAACTAATTACTTTTTTTAAATTAAATGAAAATGATTTATCTCTAAAGAGTAAAGAAAACACTTTTCAAAACTCTTTTTCTATCTCACACCTCAATCTTCTATCCTAACTCATATCTCGAGCATTGATTTTCGATACAAATTTGGGATCCAACATCTAAATTTTGATTTGGAATATATCCCACCTTCAACCTCAATTCGAGACACAATAACTCTCGAATTTCAAATTTAAGTTAGGGTCAAATTAAATCTTGACTTGGGTGTCAAGTCTTAAGTAAGAATTCGAGTTCAGATTCTAAATCAAGTGCCAGGGTCGGATCTCGAGTCAGGTTTTGCAGAGGGGTTCTAAATTGAGTATTGGAGGTAGGTTTTTGATTGAGGCCAGGTCACGATGCCATGTCAGATGTCGAGTTTGAATTTCAGTCTAAATGGAGTAATAAAAAACAATCCATGAATAAAATGCTAATTTCTGAAATAAGTCTCTACTATTTAGAATGAAAGAAATAAATTTGTTGAACATGGCCTCAGCTACCAATAATGAGCACCTAAATTAAAGCAATACTACTAACTGCCAATTATTTCATAAAGTCCTTGAATAAGTCTTGAACCTGACTAGCCACGAGTCTGAAAATAAGCGTCTGCCACATCATAAAAAAATGTTGCGCAAAGAAGTATGTGGTCAGTACATGAAATGTTGTAACAATTTGAACCATCACTATTCAAAAGGCACCTTGTGCAAAATTTCTAAAATTCTTGAAAATACATCACTAAATAAGCACTTGCTACATCATAAAAGAATGTTGTGCAAAGAAAGTATGTGGCCAGTACATCAAATGTTGTAACAATTTGAACCATCACTATTCAAAAGGCACCTCGTACATAATTTCCAAAATTCTTGAAAATACGTCGCCAATTTAAAGGTTGGGGTACAAGAACAAAATTTAGAAATTTGAATCAATTTGGACTGATTAGTTGTTGAATCAATGTTCAACAACTGCTTGGCGTCCAGGTAGGATAAATTTTCTTAATTAAGTTGTTAGATCTAGCTTTATGTGTATAATACCTTATAGATTATCGAAGAGGTCATGCATATAAGCCAATGATGGACTTGACTAGTTTTTGTTGAACTTATGGTGTTTGCTTGGAGCTATCCTGGGGAACAAAATTGTAGATGATAGGATTAGGATTAGAAAATATTTTGGGAAGGAATCCTTTGAGCTGTTGTTGTTTTCAGTTTATGTTATATGTGCTTGTCAACTGCTTCATCAGTGATGTTTCGTAAGTGAAGATGATGAAGATCTCTGACAAGTTTTACTCTTCTTCCGTATGGTGGAAGTTGTGTCATACTTATTTGATAAAATTTTACTCTTAGAAGCTATTACACCTGTTTAGATTAGTTATTCTGTACAAAGAACCTTGTTTTAAATTAAGTTGAGTATTTCTATATTGAAATAGAGTAATTAGTTTTTTAGTGTTCAATTCCGCATTTCATGTTTTAAAATCTCTCATAAGATTCTTCGATCTAAGTTTTAGAGTAAGTGCCCACATGGTTCAGTGAATTGGATCGTGATAATTTCATATTAGAGTTCAGGTTATCAGTCTTCAGTTTAAGAGCAAATGCCGAATAAAATTGAGAAAATTGATGTGTTGGCATCCGCTTTAATCTTCAAGAGGCTATGAAGCATATATTACTGGTGATTAAGTGGTTAAAATAAGCATCGACGTGCTATCAAAAATATAGAAAAGCGGGAAGAAGTATCTTCATGTCTAAACGGGGCAGACTCAAACAAAGCGGCTCAAAAATAAGTTTCTGAACTTTGATTTTATGAGTTTCATTTATGCTCTCTACTTTAATTTACGATCTATAATAGAGTTTGTAGAAATCAAGCTCGAATAACTCTATTGGGGCGGTCTCTTGTAAAATGGTCATAACGTATTACTCTAAACTCTGATTGTTGCAAACTTAATGAAGTTGAAAAAAAGACTAGACCTTTAATTTAATAGATCAAAGACTATCTAATTTTTTATATGTTGAAAAATATGATTGTTTGAAGTTGACCTTTGGATGAACTAATACGAAAAACTTAGCCAGTTGGAAAGTTTTGTACTCGACTAAGTACTATAGGTCTTTTGCGATTCTAAACCACTTCCAATACAACGTCCCATGCCTAAGAGTGACCTTAACACATGCACAAATAGGTTATCACTTAGTTCAAGCTTATATATTTACAACGAATAATTCAGATTCTAAGAGAAGAGTTGCGAGGTGTTATAGTTTGGGTCAAATGTCAAGGTCGAATTTTCATTTTGAATTTGGGTCTAAGGTCGGGTCCCAATTTGGAATTTAAATTCTAGATCCGAAATTTGGGTCAAGTATCGAGGTCGAGTCCTAGTTCAAAAGTAAGCTCCTACATCAAATGTCTAGGTTGGGTCACATATTAGTCATTGGGATTGGGTGTTGGTGTAAGGTTGGGGTCAAGTTTGAATTCATGTCACACCTCAGGAGGGTACCCTTGGCGTGACTGACACTTGAAGAACCATTGCTGATATCCCAAGAGAATCATCTGACCTCATCATCAGATCATACTCATCAGCGGAAGAATACTCAAGAAAAAAAGACATCAAATAAATAAATAAAACTCTATTATAATAATAGTTTTCAATGATCAAGTTTGAAAAATAAATAACAATCGACAATCCTCTACTCGATGTCTATGAAGTCTCTATCTAACAATCTAGATGGTACCATGACAGACCATGACTACCCCAATGAAAAGAAATAAAAATACTGAATGAAAGATATAAAAAAGGGCTCCTCCGAATAGTAAGGAGGGCTCACCACTTTAGAATCAAGAAACTGAACCTCTACGATGCGCCGACTGAAGTCCCCTATTACCTGTATCTGCATCATTAACGATGCAGACCCAAATGGACGTCGGTACATGGAATATACTGGTATGTAAGAATGACTAAAATAAATAAGTAAAGCTCAAACTTAACTCAATCAACTCAACTCAGAACTCATCCCAACAACTCGTTACTCAAATAAATGATTATGCAAGTTTAAAGTTTAAAGTCATGCTTTGACAATGGACTCAATATTATGCAATTCAATTTAAAACATTAAATACTCAATCAAGTGTTGTTTAGGAGTTTCTCTTAATCGTCATCCAATCCCACCACCTTTAGTTTGGTGATGCACAATGAAGGCGACGTCGTTGCCACACCCGTCCTAAACTTACCAAGGTATAAGATGATTAACTCTCTCTTGGATCCAAAGTAAATATCCATCTTTTTGGGACATGAGTCGCCAGAGTCAACTTCACGACTATCATACGCTGGCAACATAGTTTATGGGTTAGAATAGCTATTTACTCGCTCCCATATCGATGCTCAATACTCCTCCCAAGACTAAAATATGCTGATGCCAATCAACTCAAACTCATCTCTTTAGATTGTCTCAACTCAACTTAATCAGGGTGATCAATCATGCATGCAATCATAGTTCAATTCAAACTCAAATGGTCATTTAGACTCCACTCTATCATATTCATCACATAAAACAAATAGAATGCTCATAAAATATACATAAATACAGGCAATGTGCTCCTCATGCTCAATCATACTCAATTTACTCAACTCAGACATTCACAATCATGATCTCAATCCGATCAATGCAACAACGTTTATATAGAAAAGTACAAATCAACGTTCCTAGATCTGAATGCAAGTTTTATACTCCAAATTCATACGACCAATATGTAACTCATTGATTTATTTATGATTACACATAGAAACTCGAAATAATTGCAAGTAATTCAAAGATTAGGATCATGAGATTTTCAATACTCAATTATTATACATGAACTCGACCTAAGTAAATGAAAGGGCGCATGGATGGACCAGTCCTACGCTTTAGGAAACCTTACATACCTGGAATTATGAAGAACAATCAACCCTTTGACAATTCTCCGTTCGAACTTGAAAACCTTATTTTTTCTCCCTTTTGCGATGCTATCTAGGTTTCTAAGTGTATATTGAGGGACAATACACCTAGGATACTGATAAAGGACCTAGAAAAAGTTCAAAACGTCATAGGTTTTAATCAAAAAGGATAGGAAAGGACGAAAATACCCTTCTTAAAAACTGTTGAGTGAAACCACGAGAACCGTCTACAGGCCGTGGGTCCAATTACGGGCTATAAGTGACCCCTCATAGGTGAAAACGTCCAAAAATTGAGTTACTAGAAATTGGACCTTGAACTTACGAACTACTTTTTACGACTCGTAACACTAACCACGAGCCATATAGTAACTCGTCATTCAATATCCAGAAAAGGTGATTTTTGAACCATCATGCTATGAAACATAATCTACAGGTCATGAAATAGTGTACGATTCGTACACCATCTCGTACACGGGCCTCAAACTTAGAAAAATTTCACTAAGTCACATGGGCATCTATGAGGCCTCATCTACGCATTGTAGATCACTCTACGGATTGTAGGTGACCCTTCGTGGTTTCTTCCAGTAATTTTTCTCAGTCATTTTCTCAACTTCTTCTGGGCATTTAAAGCAGACTAGGTGAAATGAATTAGGGGGTGTTACAATTCAGTTAGAATGCCGGGTTCCAAATTGAGAGTTATGGTCAGGTGTCAAGTTGGATGTTGAAATTGAATTTCAAATCAATCCTCGAGGTTATGTCAAAGTTCAAGTGCCAATGCTGGGGTTGGGGTGGTTCCAGTTCAAATGTTGGATCTTGGGTTTAGAGTCAGGGTCATTTTTAATTTGGTCAGGTTTTGTGGTCAAATTTCGAATAGATTGTCATAGTCTTGTCACAATTTGAACGTCGAGGTTTGAATTAGGTCCCAATTTGAATGTCAGATTCTGGTTCAAGAGTTAGAATAAGGTGTCAGGTCGAGTGTCTGAGTCGGGTTCTGAATCAGTTGTCGAGTGTCGGGGTAGGATCTCAAATTGATTATTAGGTTGAAAACTATTTTTCTAAAAAAGTATTTTCTACTTTGTAATAAAAAATAAAAGATATTTTCTGAAAAATATTTTTTCATTCACCAACCAAGCTCTAAAAGGAAAATTCACTCTCCAACAAACATAAAAATATAAGTTAGAAATCAACTTGTTTTTAATAAAAAAAAATCTAAAAAATTTACAAGACAAACACATGGAAAAGAAAAAAGAAAATAAAACATTAATGGTTGCCTAGGCAGGATCAAACAGAATTTTCCAAAATGGGGAAAAGACATAAAACTGCTTCACAATTATAAGAAGGTAACATAATTATAAATTGAATCCAAAAAAACAAACATATAAATTTGAAGAATTAATATTTGATTTGACAGTGTAATTTTGGTCTGAATATGTTGAAACGTCATAAAAATATTTGTAATTGATAATGTCAATTTGAAAAATATCCTTCAACCTGTTTATAATTTGACCCCTGCAGAGTAGAATTTGTAAATAATTATTGGAAAATACTGAATTTTATTATTTAAAACAGTGAGAAACATATTTAAGAAGTATTTTCACTCATAAAATTTTACCAACATTTTTTTTCAAGTGAAATTGCCTATATCATAATATAAGTGCATACAATTACTTTTTTACGTCTTAAAATTTTCATATATTTTGTTTTCTTTTACCTTCAAGCAAATATTGGCCAAACGCTTGATTATATTATGTGTTAAAATTGAATTAAAAATAATGTTAATTTCAAATATATACAATAAACAAGGAAAACTTATAAATCTATACATTTTAAGACTCTTAATAATAATTTTTTTTATTTATCAAAATAACAATTAAATTACTAAAGTATACCATTATTAAATATGCTGACTACATATGTGAATATGTGCCTTAACTTTTATTAACTGTGCTACATTTAATTTTAACTACTCGTTTATGGTAAAAAGTAATTTCTTTTTATTATTATTTTTTATATATTAAATCACATTGATTTGATTACTTTGAATAGAACCAGACGTGTGAAGCAAAATTTGAACCATCAGACTTTTTACATCGATTATTGTTGCTTCAACAACACCTTTGGACATCAAAAGCACCATTCGTCGTTCCATTCTCTGAAGGAAACCGTTCATCTTCCAGGTAAATCGAATCAAACTTTTTTTTTTCCAGTTTTTGCTAATTTTCAGAAAAAAATTGTTTGTTTGAATGATGTTATTGTGGTTTTTAGATGTTTCTCTGCCCCGTGCAAAGTGTTAAATTTTTTCCCATTTCAATGTAGTGTAAATTCCACAATGGAAGGAACATCTGTTAGGAAGAGCCCCAGGTTCAAAAGCAATGTTATTCCCATTGAAAGCACTCCACATTCTTCCTCTAGACCCACCTTTGAGTTGAATGCTTACACGTCATCACCTTAAAAAAATGACTAAAGGAATGATGTTAACAAAGAGAAGGAACAATGATATCGATATTTGGTACAATATGATGGAAGATGGGACTTAACAGGTACGTAATATTAGTGACTTATATAATATAGTTTTTTTTTGTTACCAAATGTAAAAGATTGGTGTTTTCTTATTAGAACCGAGTTAGAGTTGTTTTTATTTTAAAAAATGCATTTATATTTTCGTATATACTGTTCATATTTTTTATTTGATGATTAATAATGTATACAGTTTGATTTTTTTATGATGACTATTTGGATGCTTTAAATTTGTATAAATGTTGAATCATGTTTATGGTATTTCTTTGGATACCAAATTGGTGTGTAGATAGAATATAGGTTGTTGTATTGATTGATAATTTGGTAGTACTATTGTAACAGACATATATATTTGTGACAATTCAAAGTACTATGATTTTGTAATTTTTTGCTATTTTTATGTGGTGTATGCATAAATATGGATTGTTAATTTTGATACCTGTTATAGTGTTATAATGGTATCAACCATGTAGTGTGAATCTTCAATGAACTATACTCTTTTTGTTATATTTTTTGGGTTAAGTATTGTGTATTTGTAAACAATATGTTCGGTGTGATAGCTATGATGGTGGTATAATGGTATAAGCCATGCATGTTTTGTTTTCTAAGTTAGTAAATTCTATGGTATAATTTTTTGTATTAAATATGATGTATTTGTACCCATTGATTCAGTTATGGTGCTTTAGTTGATTTTTACAATGGTATAACGTCTAAATGATTTTCAGTATTCTGTGTCTGATGGTATTGTGATGGTATCAACCATGTGTTTTTGAGTATTGAATAAATAATTTGTTTGGTATACTATTTTGGATTACTATGGTGCATATATACACATTAACCTTGCTCATGCAACAGGAAGATTGACTCTGGTGCAATTTGCGAAAGTGAGATGACCGGAAAGGAAGGTGTTCAGTAATTTTGGTGGACCTAGGAATACCCGTGAGCATGTCGCTGTCAGTGAAAGAGTGTCTCCGTCTAAGTATGTTCCTAGGATGAAGTCATACCACCTCTGTTATGGTATTTTAAATTTGTTACGCCTGTGGAATTTTTGGTTGATGTGATTTTGCTATTTTTTAAAATTGATTTTGGATGCTTTTTCTTTATTTTCTAATGTGAATTGTTTAGATTTTAAGTTGCTTTTGCATATACATTACCTTGGACAACCAATTATAATATTTTTATAATATTTATGTAATTTTTTCATGCTCACACTTATTTCAATTTTATTGGTTTAATTTATAATTTAAGATAATGTTTGTTTAAATTTTACATTTCGCTAATCTATACACCAACTAGATTCTTTATTATTATAAAACTTCTTAACCATCAATATCCTACATGTTAAGAGATTTTATGGTAGTTTAGTTCCAACTACCATACCAAAGAAATTGTCAACTACGCCCGACTTTTTAACATATTTATGCAAACACTTATAATATACCAATTTATATACATTTATACACAAAAATATTTAACATTGTAAATTTTAATAATCAACTAAATGTCCTATATAGCAGCACCAACAAAAACCATGCAGTCACCAAACTTATACCAATCAATTAAATTTGTACATGATTACTTATTCTTGCCATTATTTATTTTTATAAACATTCAACACAATTCCATTTCACAACATATATAACTTAAGGTCAAAATCATTAATCATTTTTAACCAACATTAAATAATCACAGAAATCGTCAAAAGCAAGCTAAGCATCAAAACCTTACATTGACTCTTTGATAACACCATCATATACACCAATATTTGTACCAAATCACCGCTTTGTCTAAGCACTCCTAATAAGTTAAATTTTTTGCCCTAAACTAATAAGTGTATAACAAATATAGTCATGTTTATTTATATAAAAAAAAGTAAAAAATCATATAAAATATACAGTGACTATATAATATAATTTGTCAAAATCATATAGTTATCATCACAACATTACGATTAGACAAAGCTAAGCAATTTTATAAAATTGTGGCAATTATTTGTATTCCTCTTTCACAAATAATGTTCATGAACAAGCCTCAATAAGGTCTTTGAGTGTAATGTCAAGACTATTTCCAGCATAAGTGAAAAACACACTTGTTTGTGCATAAATTGGAAGACCACCATTAACGTCATAAATATCATCGTGAGATTTGGAGATGATAGTAGTGTTGAGTTTAGTGACGAAATCAAAATTTGGAATGCTCAATTTCACTTCAAGTAAAGTACATGCACATGTATTTGAGAGAGTTGCCTTCCATACTTGTTGTCCTTTAGTGAATCCTAATTTTGCTTGGCTAATTTCAATACCAGGATTGCATCTAGCACTCTCAATGCCTGAAAAAAAAAAGGAAAGAAAACAAGAATTTATATTAGTAATTCATTTCTCGTAAATAAATCTTAGAATTTTAATAATTCATTTCTTGTAAATAGTGAAGGATATTCCATTACTAACAAATAAAAATAAAAGGGTGGAGGGGATCTAAATATGTTTTTCATATCTATTAGAATGTGCAAAATATAGCTAGAATTAAATGAGAAAAATGTGACAAAACATATCATAATATATTTAATCAGAAAATAGATTATACTCCTACAAAAGTATCAACTTGATCATTATAGAATCTCAAATGCCAAAAGTATGAATTTCATATAGCAAAAATAAAAAGGGAGGAAGAAGGGGGATGTGCCATATCTGAAATACAAAATATAGTAAATATCATAAAGAAAGATGTAGTAGGGGCTGCAAATCAAACGGTACACAACTTCATTTTGAAAGATATAATACTAAAAAAAATTGCAGCACTGGTCATCATTA